>JAGDQP010005444.1:47509-78273 GCA_022664845.1 Lepisma saccharinum | reverse complement strand
AAAAAAAAAAAAAAAATCAGAGACACCTATAAAAACCTAGTGACAACCAGCAATCCAAAAACTACAAGTCATGTGTTATTATTTCGATAAATACGCTCTCTAGTTGATCAACACTTGGCATACAGAGAAATACTAATGGTATCACTTCGTGCATTGAATGACACTTATTTTGCTACAAAGAGATCACGGTCACAATATCGATCGAGCGAAGAAGGGTTAAAGGTGTTGTTTTCAATATCCCCGGTGCATATGACGTTTCTCATTCCATGAGCTCGAACGCGCTAGCAGCTAAACAGTAACAGTTCCGTGCACTTTTAGCTTGTACACGTTCATTTCACATTTCCATGACTCGAGATTTTTTTTTTTTATTTATGCGGCCCTAAAAGTAAAGTTAACTTGAAGTACTTCAAATGAGGTTCTGTGCATTTCTACTGTTCAATTCACGGGGAGGGCCACTTATCTTAACACTCCTTGTAGGAGATAATTCACTATACTAACTACATAAGATATTGTCCACCATAAACGGCTGGAAATATTACTTTTTGTTTGCTATAGTCACTGTAGTAAAGCTACTTCCCGTATATGGCGTTGAATATATTTGAAGTACTTGTTTCATTATTTGAGAGTCCTTTGGATGGTTGAGAGTTTAGCGTGATAGCTTTCTGTGCGTGTGGTCACGGTTCAGTATTTGCCGGTTCAATTTAAAAGCTCATTTTGGAAGTTAAAAAAGAATTCAGTGACTTTTGAGTGCGTTCATTGCAGAATGAGATGCAAAATCAAGGGGTTGATGTGAGTCCAAGGACACAGGTCATTTACATCATCCATTGATTTTGCGTTAAGAAAATGTACGCTTCCGAAATAATGAACGTTCAAAATACATTCAACGTTAAGAGAAATAGAACGATTATATAGCAATAGTTTTCTGTCTATACTAATCAAAAGCTCAATCCGTCAGTAGCCTTAAGCAGCCAGTATAGTGAATGCGCAATTTTTTTTTCTCTTTTAGTGAAAACCTACGATAAGTGTGTCTCCCTGTTCATCACTAATTACTTCAGTCATTGGCCACTACGGAAGACTACTAGAAAATTATGTTTTGTGTTGTTATCTCAGGCAGTAAATGAGGTTATTTTAAGTTAGGACTACTCTAATTTAGCGTTGAAATGTTTGTTTCATCATTTAGGATGTGTAAAACGAGAATCTGATGCAAAATCAATGGGTGATTTGTGGGCGTGGAAACAACCTTATAGTTCTTTGACATATCATCACTACCACCACCTCCTGATTTTGTGGCATATTCTATGTTGTACAATCCGATATAATGTACATTTGAAGTACATTCAACGCCATATAATACACGTAGTTAATATAGAGGATAACCGAAAACTATTATATTATAACATCTATTCCAAGTTCCTTCGTCGAGAGCGTTAGATTGGGTAAAGTTATGGTAGTTTACTCCAGCATGTTGAAAAGACATCAGATTCAGGGTGCTATTCTTGCCGATAACTCCCACCGCGCTCTATTACATATTTTCTCGCTGGTTTCAGAAAACATCAGATATTACATTCATTTGCTGGACAAACTATACAGCACCATCTTTTCTTGTTAAGTTACGGTAATGCACTCATTTTTCAACCAAAAATATTATTCCTTAAATGACTTGTTTTAGCATTACTGCGACTCCATACATTCACAGTCTATCAACTATTTCCCCCAGTCCTTGAACGGCTTCTAATAGTGTTCCATATCCGTTCAAATTATGACGTATGTCCAGTAAACTATATTCTTTGAAAGCGATACACAGAGCAGATTTTACACATAATACATTCGTTTTCTACTTCACTTTTTCAATTTCCTTAGTAACATTTCCAATTTCATCCGAAAATAAACCCTATCAGCACTGTATTAATTATGTATGTGTAGTTTCAAAACCGTCATGTGCGTAAAAATAACAAGATTTGATTCTGATTGGAGCTGTGAATCGACCAATCACGTGATTGATACGGACTGAACTTCAGTTACGAAATACGATGGACCGTATTACCCTCAGTACAGGGCTCGAAAAGTTCGGAGCGCCATGGCGTTATAAAGTTCAAAGTTTCCAATTTACCTTCAATCTTACATAAACAAGTCACCAATGTCCGTTTACATCCCTTGTATACGCAGACGTCAACCGGCGAGTTACAGAAAAGCCGTGTGTTTTGTAACACTTCATTTATATTGCCTTCAGTTGCCATAATTTTCGAGGGAAATATAGCCTGTAGAGTTGTAAGCAGTAACTAATTTAAGGCCAAAACATGTAGGCATATGCGTCAAATTGTGGTGACGATTCCAAGTATTAAACCATCTGCGTTAATTTTATATCATTTTCGCCTCGTAGTCAAGGGGTTCGATTTTCGATGAGGCCACAGAATTTCTCTCAAGAACAAACCGAGAAGTGGTTCGGATGTCACTGTAAGCAGGTATAAGGGGAGAATGGAGGGCATCTCTAACGCCACGTAATTATGTATACGTACGTATGTCTTATATTTAAGTGGAAATAACAGTCTTACCTTTGCTGAGAAATCAAGGCGTCAGTAGAGGGTTCCCACTCACCTGGAATAGTCAGGGAATCCAACTTAGCACTAAAAAGCCCTGGCAAAGTCAGGGAATTTCACTAAAATGTCTGAAAACCTGGAAAAGTCATGGAATTTGATAGCTTATTGTTTGAAGTTCATTAAGCTACAGCAGGCATTTCTTATGTAATGTTACGCATTGCGTTTTTGTTACTAATTTTATTTTATTTCCTTAATATTTTCATAAGAAGAAAATGGTTCTATTTTTTAATAGCAATTTCTCTATCCCATGGAAGGGAAATTTTCAAAAGAAAACTCATTTTCTCATTGACAGTTTTTAAAACATATTTCATCACTTTATGTTCAGGATTCTATGTCTCAGATCTTGTTAGATTTTCTTCGAAAGCATGTGCAGCAATGCATTGATTGAATGTTCTAACTTTTGGAACACTAATTAGGGTGAAATCATTTAATGATTACATTAAATGGAACTTAGAGATACTTCTTTGTACATAAATAGCATAAAGGTTATTTATTTTCATATTTGGAAAGGTACCAGATTTCACTTTTTGCCTTATCCGGCTATTTGGTAGGGGATATTTCATAATTAAAAAAAGTTTTGTTTCATTTCCTTCATGTGCAGATTCTATTGTTGCACCGGTACAAATATATGCTACAAAATGGAGTACCTGGAAATTTCTGAGTAGTGACCTGAAAAAGTCAGGGAATTTGTCTTGGCAAATGAGTGGGAGCCCTGAGTGGTTATTTCCATCTTTTAGTGGAGATCGACATAGTTATTATTAGCTTAATTACGCTTGTCTCTTTTTATTTATTTATTTAAGGCAGTGTTTACGATTTGGTATATTTTCCATATAAATCACTTTCTTTATTGTCGATTATAATGTTACTATGGGGGCTCTATAGTCTAGTGGTTAGAGCGTTGGACTCATGTCTGCGTGATCCCGGCTGGGGTCCCACTTTTCGGCGTGCACCCAGCGTCGTGAGGAAAACTGGGGAGTCACATGAATAAAGACGTGACGACCACTCGGTCTAGAAAGCCCCTAATACGCCTCACGGCCGTCACTCAGGTGGACGCAGTTCCATCAAGCGCGGACAGATGGCGTTGGAGCAGGCTCAGGACCTATCGGTCTGTAATGCCGGTGGTTATTATTATAATGCTACAATGCTTGCAGAAATATATCGCGTCATTAGGGTAGAAAATACTTTTGTCCTTTGAAATCATGGCAGTTATTGACTAGCTTGTTTGTTCTATCACTGCCTTCGAAGGATCATAGCAAGCTGCTACCAAATTGTATCTTCTTCGTGACGTAAGGGCGTGAGTCATACAATGTGTACAACACTTATAACGAAGTTTTAATTTTTTTTAGAAATACTATGGGAGGAAAAGAAAGCTATAATCTAATCGTATTGTCGTGATTGGTTGAGTATTTCACGTTTTATATTTGATTTCGTGATTATATCGACTATCGACTGTTTTTATTACAAATTCTTTAGTAAATATTGCAATTCCTTGTACAAGTTTTACAACCTGGTAAATTTTTGACACGACATTTTTGTGGAATTTCGCAATTTTTTTATTTTTCTTACGTTGATTGTGTCTTGTGCCTTTATTGAAACTATGTAAGTAGTTATTGCTGAACGTTTTAGTATTACTTTGTTTCTTCTGTTGCAGTAGTGTGAGTCACGACATGAAAATAATGGATTATCTCGTGCAGGACATGACAGCCGCTCTGCCAACCCTGCCAACCAAGACGCCAGTGTCTGTCCTTCAGGAACTACTCAGCCGCCGCGGCACGACACCGAAGTACGAACTTGTGCAAATTGAGGGTGCCATTCACGAACCCACTTTTCGTTATCGTGTTACCGTGGCTGACGTAATGGGTAAGGTGTTTGTAGATGTTTTGTTTTGTGCTTTTTAAGCTATGTTGTCGGAATTGTAAATTGGAAGAACTGGTCCGCTGCTTCTGTATATTTATTTGTTAGTTTTTTTTTAATGTCTTTAAAATTCTTGATTATTTTATGTACACAGATTTCCATCCTTGACCAATTTCTGTACTTCACCACATTAAAAAAATACACGTAGCCTTACAATCCAATAGGAAAATACTAAAAGACAACGACCGAGCGGCTGTGGCTCAGTGGTAGAGCGTTGGCTTATTATTTGCGGTGTGCTGAGATCGATCCCAGCGGCCGACCATCCTGACTGAGGTTTTTCCTGTCATAGTAGGCAAATGCTGGGATGGTGTCTACAAAAATAGGCTCTGGCCGTCTGCCTTCCAACATCCTATCCCGGCTTGAGCCTAAGATACCTAAAGACCTTAAAATACATTCAAATCCTAGAAGACAACGGTGTAAAATTGTGTAACAAGCCAATTAGTAAATGGCCAGAAACGATATTCTGCTTATGGTAATACAAATAGATAATTCACCATTATTATATTAGTAAAATGAACCAAAATTCTCCCAAAAAATATATTTATGAATGTTTCATTGAGGCTCAATCCAAGTGGGTTTTCCCGCCTTTTTCGTTTTACGTCAATTATTCAAAATTCAGTGCAGGTAAACAAAATTTAAATCTCGCAGACCAAAGTTCGTTTCACACTTTAATAATGTGTACAATTAGTTATACATAAATGCTACTAGTAACCTCAGGATTGTGTGCAGACACTTTTGGGACAGAATAATGTCCCGAAAGTATTTGCACACAATCTTGAAGTTATTACTAACATTTCCTTAAAGCTAATTGAACCTATTCTTGAAGTACGTAATGAAATTTGGTCCCTGAAAGTTAAATTTCGTTAACCTGTACGTGATTCTGAATAATAGACGTAAAACGAAAAAAGGCGGGAAAACCCAGTTGGATTGAGCCTTAACTCATGGTTCTCTTTTTCAACCTTTTATACCCCAAGAAAACTAACTAAAAGCCTGGTGGTGTCGGTAGTGTAATTACATGCTTACCGTAAAACAAGGAGGGTGAGAAGAGGAGAGAGGGCGAGAAAGCGCGTGATGTGGAGGGAAATCTACTACAGGAAATTTTCGGTGTTGCTGCATTTATCTTTGTTAATGTTATGGGCGTTCATTCGTTGATGGCGAAGTCGAAATGAGGAATCTGTAAGTGTGACAACGATCTGTTCATTTGACCGTAAGCCTACACCCCCTAAGACATTTTTAGATTTTGGTGCTCAAAAACAAACAATGGAGGAAAGAGATGAGAACTCTGTAGTTGACAAATTTGACGGGGCTTCAGTTGAACTTGCGGCCCTATAGTAACACAGTTTCATAGTAAATGTTTTGAAAGAGCTGATACCAGTTTCTTTGAAACACGTTTCACATATGTAGTACGTTCGTTTGGCCAGTGTAATGACTCAAGGATCATGTTACTCTCATGCACACCGGTCTAGGTCCTTCAGGTTGGAAACATGTTTGAATTGAATCCACTGCTTTTGTTAGCATTGTAGAGGAACGAAAGTCGTAGAGAAGTTGTATATTTTACGAACCGAACCATGTTTTCTTCTAATTTGCCACTGTATGGAACTGGAATCCAAATCTTTTTCCTCTTTTGTACAAGGGACAGCAATCCGTTCTTTCAATTTTTAGAACCAATTTCTGAAAAGTTCTTGGAAATCATTTCTGACGCCCCTGGAGATGAATTTTAGTTTTTAGTACTGCGTTTGAAGAAAGACGGACAGAAATTCTTCCAGACGTTAAATTTTTTGTATGAATAAGTGATTTGATAATGCATGTGTATATGATGCATATCCCAAACAGTGGCAAATTAGATAGAGAACAAAAACTTTGGTTACTGTACGTGACAGTATCACATTGTGCTAAGATTAGGGTTCTCATGTTATTTTTTACCAAATGGACTTTTTTTTTTTTTATAAACTTCAAAAGTCCGGGACATTTCTGAAATAAATATTGAAAGTTACACTTAAAAAAACAGCTATGAAAGCACATAGGTATACCAGGGGTATAAGCTTAAATCCGCTGTTTTGTAGTCAGCAAAACACATGGTGTGTTCATAAAAAGCACAAAGCAAGTTATTCAAAGTATTTTCCCTCGCTAGCTACACATTTTGCCCACCTCTCAGGCAATTTGTGAATACCACGCCAAAAAAAGTCCTTCTCTTTCGAGGCAAACCACTCATCAAGCCATTTTCGGACGTCTGCATACGAATCGAAGTTCTGCTCAGCGAAGGCGTGGCCCATCGACGCAAACAGATGGTAGTCTGTATGTTCCAGGTCTGGTTAATAAGCGGGATGGGGTAGCACCACCCACTTAAGTGTCTCCAAGTATTTTTGGACCACTTTTGACGTGTGTGATGGGGCGTTGTCGTGGAGGAATATCAGCTTGTCATGTCTTTGTTGGTACTCCGGCCTTTTTTCACACAGAGCACGGTGCACGTTGATCAGTTGGTGGTGGTAGCGGTGGGCAGTGACAGTTTGACCCGGTTGCAACAGCTCAAAGTAGACGATACCCTGTTGATCCCACCAAACACACAGCATCGTCTTCCGTCCGAAGCGATTTGGTCTCGAAGAAGATGTTGATGGTTGGCCGGGATCAACCCACGATTTCTGGCGTTTCGGATTCGCGAAATATATCCACTTTTCATCGCCCGTCACAATCCGATGCAGGAACGACTTTCTTCTTTGTCTGGCGAGCAACATTTCGCATGTGTGTTGGCGTCTCTCCAGCTGCCGATCGGTCAATTCATGCGGCACCCATTTTCCGATCTTCTGAACCTTTCCCATGGCACGTAGACGCATGGGAATGGCTGCTTGATTAACGCCCAATTGCTCGGCAAGCATTTGTTGCGATTGGGTATCGTCCTCGTCCATCAGCGCCTGCAACTGATGGTCCTCAAACTTCCTGGGCCGATTTTCACTCTTCTTGTTACTCAGATCAAAATTGCCGTCTTTGAACCGACGAAACCAATCTCGGCACGTTGTTTCTGATAAAGCACTGTCATCATAGGCTTTCACAAGCATTCGATGCGCGTCGCAGCCGACTTCAAATGGAAGCAGAAAAACAGAGCTTCCCACATATGCTCTTTTTCTGGCACAAAACTAGCCATGCTTAACAACGGCACACTGTGTTGTTGTTGTCTGCACTTGCTGATTATGTGCACTGATTCGTGTTGCCAGAGGTCCAACTCATCCACACAATAGGTCTGATGTGCCCATAGTGGCTTCATACGCTCACGAACGCCATCTATGGGCAAACAGCGGATTTAAGCTTATACACCTGGTATATTGTACTGCAAACAACAGGAAATATAAGTACATGCAGCCAATGAAAATTTCTCATGAAACGTACATATACAACTTAATTGTAAGTTAGGTATTAAGAACAAAAATAAGTTTTTATCTGAAGATGTGAAGTCTTGTCATGATATGGAACTTCATCTAAATAGTGCAAAGAACGACTTTTTAAATACAGTATAGTCGCCTTTATCTAACCTTCGCTTATCCGATATTCCGTATTATCCGACATACCATCGAAAAAAAAAAATCATCAATCAACAACAAGAACTGCAAGTTGTGAATATAGTCTATTTTTTGTTTCTACCGCTTGGTTCGCCCGTCTACACGATGACTCATTCATGTGTCTGTCATTCAGTGTAGTGCAGTATTTAACTTCAGACAGTTCTGTAACTCGTAAGTTTATTTATTTATTTTTTTCAGTTCATTTCTCCTGTTTTATGGTAAACCATGATCATCAGGTTAGGAATGTGTAAAATTATAACACAGTTTGACGTTTAATAGGCTCTTTCTGAACACCTTCCTATTTTCCAACGTTCTACCGGCCCGTTTATGTCAAATAAGCGAGACTGAACATCAGACGATTTCCACTTTCCACGAAAATGGGTCGATTTTCCCAACAAATTTAACCCTTCATAACTGCCTTTTTTTTTTCTTGAAATATGTTACTTTGTCTCATGGTTCATGTGGTACAAAGATTATTATTTCCACAAAATTTTAAAGACATTTTTGACCGTACCAGTCTGAGTTGAGTGGGGGCGAATATTTTTAGTTGTTAAACTGTAATTAAACTATTAATGTCCCCTTTTTTTTCTCTCTCGCTCTCTCCCTCTTTATGGAAATGCTCTTCAGAAATGGGAACAGGACGATCCAAGAAAGAAGCGAAGCATGCTGCTGCAAAGGCTGTGTTAGATAAATTAATTGGCACCCAGAATGATGGCACCGTCGTTCCAGGACAGAATTCAATTCCTAATGTGTAAGTAGTATCGAATGCGAGAAACTGTATTCCTAGTTGAATTGCAGGTCGCGTGTGATTGGAATAAAAATTATTTGTAGTTGAAAAGAGATTTAGCATCACGTGTACAAAAGGTGAATACGAATTATAGGTAGGCAAATATTGAGATATTTAAAGCTCAGCTCTAAAATAACAATGCAGTAAAAAGTAAAACATAAATAATGTCACCTAAGGTCTAGGCACCTCTAAGCCATGAAGAGAAACAAACTTCGTGACTGGCTGTACCATGTTAGCACAATCCGATTTACACGAAGTGGAGTCATGGAGTTTGGGATTACAGACAATATCAAAGCCCCCTTGATTTTGTAGTTAAATACGCCTAGCTTCTAGATAATAAGATTAATTTGTACTTATTGCAATTTTAAAAACCGGTATTTTATTTTAAGCGAAGCTATTTCGGGCTGCCATTAGCATTCTTAGGAACTCCTCTATGGAATTATTTATTTAATTATTGTAATGAAAGAATTTTGGGCTATAGCCACCTTGAAAAATTGGAAGCTTTCTTGTAATGAAGCCGTTTTGAATTGCCGACATCTTGATTTTTTTTTTCATCGAACTTTGGAAGCCCACATACGAAATTTCACGAAAATCGAATGAAACTACGCAAATATAGGATATTTTAATCTTTAATAAGTTTGGAGTTGCTGCCATCTTGAACGTCTCGATTTTTTTTTTTATTTCAGAATTAAACTCAAGTTAGAAATCTCCGTGTGTGAAACTTGAACCATTTTTGAAAATTAACCACTTTGGGCTGGTACCATCTTTAATTTTAGAATTCAGACCGCCATTCTGAATTTCGTAATTGATTTAAACAGCCTTCGAAACCTCCATATAAAAGGTTTTATGAAAATCAGATAATTTAAAATTAAAGGGTTTTCGTGCTGCCATCATCGTGGATTTTTGCACATTTTTTTTTTTTATTTCAAGATCTAATTCCGAAATTTTTGGAGCCTTCAAATAAGTAATTTCACAAAAAGTGGATTCTTTTCTAAAATCGGGGCTGCCGCCATCTTAGGCAGAAAACAGGATAATACTTACAGCTTCCTTTCGCATTAGATCACACACATTAAAAAAATCACTATATTTCGTGTATTCATAATTTTTCAAGTAGAGGAGAAGAGAGCGAAGTTCACGTGTTCACAAAGTACAAATTTGAAGACACAGTGGCGACACGTAGCGTACAAAACATCAAAACTGGAGAACAACGGACTGCTGTAGCGCGTAGATATCCGGAACTTGAAATAATAATAATAACTGTATAGCGTTTAAGTACAAGGTGGGATCGTGGCTGGAAATGTGTTGAAAATGCTTAGAGCTATTGAAGGTTAAGGCCAGGTTTTATTTTCGCGCTCAAACCGTGAATAAAGGCATTCTCCCACAGACGGCGTGTTCAGGTGCTGGTCGTAGGGGGTAAAATGTGGATTATGGCAACCAGGAAAGATAGATCAAAATTGGTATTGTGGGACTCTGCAAGGAAACTGGGGTATCCGGTTTGTTGATAGTAAAGAAGTGACGATGGTTATTAATTCGAATGTTAAAAGCACAACTTGTTTCCCCCACATAAAAGGCATCACAGAACTTGCAGTTAGGATGTATATAACATTAGGGGTGTGGCATGTACCCTTGGGATTGAGGGTGTACCGACCATTAGCAGTATTGATAGTGATTGTGGGAGAAGTGATGAAAATGGAGCAGACCTTACATCTGGGTCTCTGGCATTTCTGTGCGACGGTTTGGTGTGGTGGGAAGGAGGAATTCGTACGGACCAAGATGTTTCTAAGATTAGGTGGATGTTGAAAAACTAATCTAGGTTTGGTGGGGAATATTGATCTTGTGTCTGGGTGAGATTGGAGAATGTGGAAATTAGAGTGTAGGATTTGTTTGACCTTGGTTAGTTTAGGATGGAATTGGGTGATTAGAGCCATTGGGTTGGGGGACGGTGGATTGGATTTTTGAGTGGGTTGAGTGTGTGAGGATGCACGGCGGATCTGTTTGGTTACAAGGTTAGAAGGGTAGCCTCGGTTGACTAGAGCCTCCTGGAGGCGTTGGTTGTAAGTTTCAGCAGCAGAGGTGGTGGAATTCAGGCGTTGTCCTCTGAGGGAAAGGGAGAAAGGAATCGCTTTCTTGGTGTGGTAAGGATAGGAACTTGAGTAGTGTAAATACTGCATATGGTTGGTGGGTTTTTCTCCTTCATTTGTCTTAAATTTACCTTATATATAAAAATTAATTTCAGTGACCTTAAAAGCAACTAGATATGAAATTGCACGAAAATTAGAATGCTGCGAAACTGCAATAATTTCTAGGGTTTATTCTGTCAATTACGATTTTGATGTGTGTGTGTCTCGTTTGAAAATATAAGTACGTCTTAATATTAAAACAACAGTTGGGTTGTGAGGCCTTCAAAGAAATTAATGTGTTTCATACCATGTGAGTGGTTCTCAAACTTTTCTTTTATGGCGCCACCCTGTAGACTCATTTAAGAGTAATCAGAGGCTATAGTATGAGAGAATATTTCATAATGGATACTGTGATACCTATAAGTCTTGCGACAACAGACAAAACATACTTCAGATGCCTCGGATGTGTCACAGTTGTAGCTAACAACAGATGGGATAACAAAACCAATGAGACTGTGGATTCATATTGGAGAGGCGTCGCGTGTTTGTTTCGCTTACGCCAGCTATTCTGAGGTTTCCCCAGATATACTCAGTCACACTAAACGATTGTTGAAGTGCTACTATGAAATAGGACAGGTTGAGAAGCAGTCGCAGTTAGTAACTTACTTTCAAATGAACCTTTTAAAATTTTAATACATAGATTTCCTTTTTGCTTCTGTTTACTCCTCTCGGCTTATTCTAGTCGGTAGCTTTACTCATTCCTTTGCTTCCACATTAGCTATCTAAGAATGGAAGTTAGACAATGGTTAGAACGTATTCTCTCGTAGTCTAATTTTCCGTAGATTAGTTGTTTTCTGAGACAACTGACTACGAACTATTACAACAATATAAGCTTAGCACTAATCACATTTTCTAGATACTTTAGAACTTGCCTTGTTTAAATAAGCTCTCTTTCGATTTTCGTGTGTGATTTAGGGTCAGTTCTCTAAACTTCTAGTCAGCGCTAAGTTGAGGTCAACTCTCATTGGTCAAAATTAGACTTGGCCTCAAGTTAGTGCTGACTAGAAGTTTAGCGGTCGATTGTGAAACTGTCCCTTATGAGTCCTGATAAACAGTTTCTTACAGGTACTGAGAGAAGTATATATATTTGAATTTAGTAGATTACAGTAGTTTTTGCTTAAACTACGTAAACAAAATATGTAGCCTAATCATTTTCTTCTGCTTTCTTTTAGAACTAGTCAGATCGTATCTCCTTACGATGACAAAATCCCAGGAAACCCGATTGGTACCCTGCAGGAAATGTGCATGGCACGCAGGTGGCCACCACCGACGTACGAATTAGTCTCTGAAGAAGGTCTCCCTCACGAACGTCAGTTTACCATTGCTTGCGTTGTTTTCAAGCACAGAGAAACAGGTATGCCTATTTTTTTTTACGTCGAAAGCTGAGTAAGGATATTTTAAAATTGTTCTTTTGTATCTAGAGCCATGCATTTGGGCCCGATACTACATCCACACTTTTCGAGTCGTTTCGAACCAGACTGAAAAATCGAGCCGCCCTGACCTGATGCGGCAGAAGGTTTGGTGAAGAATTAAATCACTCACTTTTCCGCCCGGCTTGGTCCAATTTTGGACAAGGCTCAGATGGAGCTAAAACTTGTGAATGGTTAATGGCGCCCGAATGCACGGATCTGCTTGTATTTGATCTTATTTTTTTTGCAAGATTTGAAAACCTTGAACATTAAAATGAAGTAAAAATTCTAAGAACAATTTCTGCAACTTTGAAACGCGAGTATATCCAAAAGTGCATATTTTGTTCTTAGAATTAAAAAAAAGTACAGTGGGTGCGGTGCGCAAGGGATTCCTCAAAGAAATAGGGGTTTCCTCTCTGGTCGAAGAGCTGCTGATAGCACAAGACTATTTTCGGTATGAGTAAAGATGACAGTAATCACCGTCATTCAACCGAGCAGTCACGTTTTCTCATTGATAACAAGTAAATAAAAACGTCAGATGAATTTTACTCCTGATTAGTATGCAGACACGCTTTAAAATAAAAATCGTTCAGCTTGTGTAATATGAAATATTGATTTGGCGCAAAAGAATTATTACCTGCTGGTAAGTTGTCCCAGTCTTGCTTATTTACTTCAGATAATATTCTGGAATTCCTTATTGTTGTGTTTTAAGTAATCTCTTTCTCTCCCATTTCACAATTTTGGGATAAACATTTTTGGATAGAGCAAGTATGAAGATTTTGGTGATACCATGCTGCATCAGCTCTACTGTTTTAATTGGAAATACGAGGTTCTAAAGTTCATTTTCTCACGCTATCGGCAGACTATATAGCTCCTAAATGAGGCGGAATTTCCACTCTGGTGCCTTTTTTTTTAATTATTATTTTTTTCTCCTTCCTTAATTTTTGATATACCGTACTATAATCTCCCAGAGTTTGTCGGTGAACAAGTAAACTCGATTTCCGATACATGGAAACGTAGAAATTTAGCAGTTCAACACGTATAGTAACGTATATCTGCACTTTTCTCATAATTACGTTTTCAAATACATGGCGGAAGACGTTTCCACGGAAGTAACGTTTTTCTACTGTTGAGGGCTATTAACAATGAATTCAAGGTACGCAGTTGTGATAATAAATTCGTCCTTTGTGCCATAACATGTTTCTTGAGCATAATTTTGTTGATTTAAAAGTTACTTATTACTACTACTTTGTCCCCATAATTTGGAATATTCCAATTTAGTTTTAATTTGAATTATATAGTGATTTATGTTTGTCTTACTGGATAGATCCAAGTTGTTAATGCATTCTTTTGCAAGAAACTTACTCTAAATTTGACCGCATAGAATAATATTTATTCTTTAGACATATTGGGTTATTTTAGGCGAAATCCTAGTTAATATAATCTTTAACATTTTGTTGCACAAACTCGATTCATGCGGTATAGTGGTAAAGGTCACTGACTGCGGATGAACACTTAACAGTTGACATAGGCTGTAAACACTAGCCTATCATTTTGGCTTGTCATTTTCCTTAGTTCCATCAGGCGCACGCACAGAGTGAACCAAAAGTCCCAGGCCACACTTTTATTCCGGAAACGGAAAGAAAAATGAAATACCAGAGTACCTGATTCAGGTTAAATCCGAGTACAGTAATGTGTTTCCAGAAATCTCAGTCCTAATAGATATGCAACATTTGCTCCCTTCTTATTGGTGAAAAAATGACCTTGATCCAAGATGGCGGTTATGTTCTGGATATATCAAAAATGTTAGGTCCCTTCAGTCATATGTTTTCTTTGATGAAGTAGTAAAAAAAAAAAAAAACTGAACTAAAAGTGTGTCTGGGACCTGTGATTCACCCTTTTACAGTTGAGCCATGTCCTTTGCCTTAACGGCGTGCTCGCTGAGGGACATAATCCTTCAGACTAGGCAGTAGTAAAATCCCAAGAACATGAAGTAGATAATAAATTTATTTCCATTACAGAACTGGACTTGCTTTGAACGATTTCGTAGCTTCAAAATGGAATTCTGGAAGTACTCTGGCGAGAGGTCTAGTACATTCAGACCCAGTTAATCTCATCTTCCCTCATGACCCCCAGAGTTCTCGAAACTTTCAACATTCTGTTGACGTCCAGATTCTATAGTAGTGGTTGACTGGAATTACAAGAGCAGTGGCTTCAAGTTTATTAGGCTGTGAACATCATTCAAAATGATGCTGATTAAACAAAAAGTACGTTGTATAGTGGTTTAAAATAATATTAAGATACAAATGTATCACTTTATCTTCATGTTTAATGTAGTTCGAACGGGTGTGTACAATTTTAAACCTTGTAATTTCAGGAACGGGGAAATCGAAGAAATTAGCAAAGCGGCAAGCAGCTCATAAAATGTGGCAGAAGCTCCAGGACTTACCATTAGAGCAACCTAGTATTGCTCCTGGGTTAGAGGACGATGATGAAGTATGTTGATTTTTATTTATGTGAGCATGTTGGTAGATTGTAGCAGCGATTGTTTTAAGTTCTTTTATGTTACCAAGGAATGTTGCTTTATTTCTCGGCTGTAGTTTTTGTTACTATAGATGTAGATGTGAAAATTAGAATAGTCTGTTCGCAGACTATCTGCGAAGTATGGTATTAGAATTTTGAGGCAGAAAATATTTAGTAAAAGAAGAAATAAATAGGACTACTGGGTATGTATATTTTGCATGAGAGAGAGAATATACTATTTCTTTAGAATGGTTACTTGTCATGTGTTGGGTGTTTTTTCAATTAAGTTTTTAACATTGTTTCAATCAATTTACTCAAGTTTTATTAAATATTGGATGTTACAAGAAATAAACTTGCTGTTTCACAAGTACTGCGTCAGGCTTTTTGTTTATACTGTAATCTATCCAGTTGCTTCTCGCATCTGCCATTTGTGATATCGCTTTCTGGTTCCGTTGTATTAAAGATGGTAATGGGCTAGAAATACAGTGTACGTCTTCCCCGTATTTTAAGAAACTCAGGGGGGGGGGGGATTAACTTTATCTTAATTACATGCCACACGCCCTCCTGTCAAGTTGGAAGCTAATCATACCATCTTTGGTCTCACTGGAACCGAGGCTGCTAGACAAATAAAATATTAATAGCCTCTATGTGTGTGTCGATATCTGATATCGCCAGAAGCCATTCAACTAAAGAGAGTTAGTCATTCATAAGCATTAAAGTACGGGGTAGATGCTGCTTACTTTTTTTGGAAAGGTGTCTATGTGCTAACCGGCCTGTTCAAACAAAACTGTGCACCTGGCAAGACAATCCAGCAATTACAAAGGTACTTGCTGCAATAAATACTAGGAATGGTCTCCGCCTGCGTGTAGACAAGAATCCACTCGTTATAGCATACTCTCAAAGGCATGGGACAGCTCCAGTGGAGAAATACTGGTGATATGGCTTCCTGTAGTTCTGGCAGAGATTCGGGACTGTTCTTGCAAACAGAGTTTTCAGTCAACCTCAGTGATAATCGGGAAATTTTTCTCTGAACGTACTTCCATTCCGTCCGTATAATCTTGTTCACTAAAGGTAAACATTTTAGATCAGGAACACTCGAGCCTCAAGCGACAACACCATGATTACCTGGCCGCTGTGACGTCGTAATCAGTATGACTGTTCCATACAGCGGGAATACCTGGTTCGTCATTTAAGGTCAGACGGTAGATTGCACGTAAACACCCGAAACATACAAACTTTCTCCCATTCACAATATCATACGAACGTGCAGGTTAAGACTTATTTATTATAAGAAGACAGCAGTTGTACAGTTATGTTTGACTCTGTTGTATATTTTCCTAGTGGAATTCGAGAAAACCAAGAAGAAACCTTAAATGAGGAAGCTAAAATGGCGTATTTGCGTGAGAGACTACTTTCAAATAGTAGTACTTGTTTCGTTTGATAATGATGATGGGTGTTCTGCCTACAGGCAGGTCCTGACCCGAAAGTTGGCGAGGGGAGCCGATGATGGTTTGCCATTGCCTTCCATCGGATGAAAATGACGTCCTAAGGACGGGACGTACAGTTTAACGTGGGCTCTGAACCATTTGTCTCTCCACAGGGAATCAAATTTAAGGCCCCTTGATAACAACGTCCTTTATCTCCTATTGTGGCAAACATCACCATGGATCATCTAAATCTTTTTTGTTGTTGTTTTTTTCCACGATATGTGGACAATGGAATATTGATTTACGTATATTTTTTACTCAGAATTAAATACGTTACACAAGGTCTCAATTCTTTCCACCCTTATTTGAAATTGCCACACAAGTTGGAAAAATAACATGGTAGGTTAAGTTATGTACACCTCATAATTTATAGGAAGAACAATAAGTTCCAAACTGCAGTACATAAGAAGCCATCTACCCCCACTGTTTACATCCATCAGGAGTCTGGTCGTTCATATATTTCGAAAGGTAATGTTTGGAAAAACTTTTTTGAGCTTACAAAGTTTGTTCTGACCCTCTAGATTTAGACATGGATATTACACATTTTATCCATAGACTTAGAAAATTGTTATTCACACAATCACGTAGAATCTTGGCGTCACTCAGCACTATCCACTTTCAACAGAACATCTACTCAGAATACAGATAATTCTAAATACGTTAGGCTGCCATCTTCCCTCGAATTACACGACAGATTAGAATATATTCCATAATCATGGCATTGTGTGCACCCAAATCTCTTGAAAAATCACATACGGGATACAATAATTCCTTATAGATAGATAATAAGTAAAAATGGAGGATCTATGAAGTTATATGTAACTGCGGTAAGAAATATATCGGTAGGTCAGCATATATATTTATTCACAATATGGTACATATTTCATCACGAACACCTACTTCTCAAGATCTCTTCTAATATTGTCCTCCCAACGACGTCTCGGTCCAGGATAGAATCCAATGGCGAACGTTTGTTACTACGACAATGAACTTGCGAGTTCCATAAGCCATAGAGTTAATTAGGTACATATTTCGATCAGCATATTCATCAACACATTCATTAATGTTTTCATACAACATTCATTGTTCTCTCTCTAACGTTGTGACAACATTTAGAAAACAGTTGAATACAAATTTTCAGTTTTTACTAGAGTGACAATATGTAAACACTTGAAACACACTTTCACTATCATCCTTAAAATGAAATATTTTCCATACACGAAGATTACCTAGTTAATAATAAACATACGTCTTCCAAATTAAAATATGCACATTCAACTACAATTTGCACCAGAAGCTCGCATGTTAAGGAGCAAACTGCTTCGCATGTTGAAATTTTCAACATTGCACAGGGCAGAAGTATACTGAGAGTTCAGTTTCCATGGAAAATTATTTACCAAAGCAAGTCCCAATCAATGTTACAAACAGGAGTAACATTTGGATAACGCACAGAAAAAGTCGTAGCTTGTTTAGCGAAGAATTGAACTCCCGATTACAAGTCAGGTACTGTAGGCATTGAGCTCTTACCAGGTGGCCTGATTATATTCTTCGTGGCGTAGCCTAACTTTGTAGGCATTTTACGAGGGAAGTTTTTTTTTTTTCTAAAATCGTGCAGTACGAATGATACAGACCGGCAATCGGGAAATAGGGTCTCTATGACCGTCCCCCCCCCCCCCTAAAGCAGTAACCAAATTTTCGTCTTTTTCAACATGTCCACACAGTGCATTTATGTGGACTTTTTCTTTACCTTTTTTGGTGTATACTGGCACCTGTGGCCTAAGTCTGAACTCCAGTGAGCACATCTTCAGTAAGAAGCGACCAAAATATAAATAAAATAGTGGCGAATTGTGCTACGATTGAGGTAGTACCTGTCAGGAGCAGGTCTTAAACCTACACTTCCTTCCTTTAGCAGATTTAAGAGCAATATGAGTTATCAGTAATCACTGTGACCAGATTGGAAGTTACTTATTTTCGTATTAGTAAACTCCATATTGAGTGCGAAGAATGTTATACAATAAAAAGTATTAAAGTAGTTTATTTCTAGATACAATGTTTGCCAGAAAGTAGACACCTCGTAGCCACAAATGAGTGAATTTACCTACATGTTTCAGAGCCTGTTTTATGAGCGGAGGAGACCAAGAAAAGTAGTTGTGGATGAAATAGCACACGGTACAGAGCTCACTGAAACTGGGAAGGGGTTATTGGTTGGTGTTATCTCTGTGCTTTGTCAACTGCAACGTGCAGTTGGCGAAACTCGATTGTGTTGTTTATTTTTCCAAGACAATATTCGTAGGTTAGTCATGTTTTTGGGGACGACAGTATTTAACATCTCAAATGGCTTTCTCAAAACCTTGTCCTTATCTGTCACTTTGGCATGTCAAGTCTAGGCTTGCACGTACCAACAACAGTTGAACAACTAGCTGACATGTTGCGAGTGGGTTGGTTTCACGAAATGTTGGTATTAGAGGGACCGCCCCAAGAAATGTCACGGTAAGTCCAGTTATTTGGTATAGAAAGCGTAACCATTTACCGTAAAAAAGTGCTAAGAGCAAGACATTGACGACTCTGAATACATTTCGCGATTGTCACCGCATAAACTAATTCGCGAACTTGGGAACAGCATTACGGAGGCAAGCCGAGTCGAGCTTTACTGATTAAGCTTTTCCGGCTTTCCCTCTGTTTCATCTGGCGAATACTGATAATATACCTAGACAAAGGCATAACCCCCTGCTTTCTGCTTCCCTGTCTCCGCAAAATTACTCGCCGAAGGATTTCATACACTAGATATGTGACAGGCTTCTGCTATAGTTGCTGGTCTAATTCATAAATGTAAGTTAAGGAAATAACATTATTCATTGTGGCTTTAGTAATGGATGGTTCATAATCACTGTAATGGAAAATCTGGTGAATGTAAGTAAATTGTTTATTATTTTTTTTTAATGGCAGTACGTAAATATTTTGCTGTCTCTGGATGCTGCGTATAAAGCTGTGCATGACTGGATGTCATTTGAAATAAGGACCAACCTCAGTGTAGCATGATAATGGTAGCATTGGTGGTGCAAGGGTTAAAACTGAGGCATAGTTACAAAATTTTATGAGAAAATAGTGTTTCTCAATCCCAGTTCCCATTCCTGAGGTACAGTCACGTCCTGTAGTAATAATTTATTAACTTCCGCGTGCTGCAATTGTTAAAAAACAATCTTGCTCCTGACTCATTCTTTTTACAAGTTATGTTGATTTGTTAGGGCCATCTTACATGGTAGGTTACCAGTCATTCGTTGAGAGTTACATTTCCAACTGAATGCGCTAGTATATCCGAAGCCAGTATACATTTACAAATGCATGTGTTCTTTTCCGCGAGTTTCAATTAGAAGAACTAGCGTCGTAAACAGCGGTTAATCGTACTTTCCGCATGTTTTCTGATCATGTGTTTGTATTGTAGTGTTTTTTTTCTAGCGTTGCGGTAAACTAGTGGTCTAGTGGTTGCGTTCACGGACTGTGGATAGTCAATGGGGAGGCACACAGGTTTGAGTTTTGCTTACGGCAATTCTAAACCGTCCTGACTCTAATTTTCCTTAGTTTCACCGTGCAGTTACATGGATCATACCTAGTCAAAGGCCCTGGCCGTTTTACTTTCAATGTAAGTAATCAAATCCATCGCCTTTAATTCAGTCTTTTTTTTTTTTTTGGTGCTAGTGGGTGATAAGTAATTCGAAGTTTACTTAAAATTCGAAGTCTTCTCCTTAAAAACATTATTATCGTTTTTGGTATTGAATGTTAAGGCCTGTAGGCAACTTGAGCTCAGGCCGGATGGAAGAATTGTGGAATGAAGGAAGTGGGAATAAACGGGAATACTCCGGGAAAACACACGCACACAGCGTTTGTACACCACAAAACCTAGCTCGAGCCGGGATCGAACTGGGGAACCACATCGCGGTGATGAGCGCTCTACCGCTGAGCCACCGCGGCCCAATCGTTGCACTAGGTAGATATATGAGGGTTTGCATTGCCTGATATACCTAGATAATTACAGGTGGTGATGACAAAGCACCATAGATACACCGTGCTTGGGAACATGACAGCCTTCATACAGAATAGTAACCATAGAATATAGCAGACGATAGTTGTCGGAAGTTTGCAAACAGATGAGAAGGGTAATTAATGGATTTCTTCTCATTCTGAATTGTTCAACCAATTTGGGAGACGCGAACCAATTCGGAGATACGATGTACGTCGCAGACTTTGTAATTGAACGTCTTATATGCGACGTTTAATTTATTTATAATACTGTGAAATTAGTTGGAGCTCCGGCTGTGTTGCCACCAGCGAGGGTTTGGCGTGCCGCTTGAGCACGCCTGCGCTAATGCATCTATCATATTAATAAATCCATTCAGTTATGAAGACTGATTGTGGTATGGTATGTCTTCCTCGCTTACAGGATTACTTTAAGATGTACGAGTTAAAGAACTTTTTCTGGAACTACATCGCGGACATGATTTTAGACAGATCTGGATTATGAATTCTGTAATTGAGTGTTCCTAACGAGAGCCGGACAGTTGTGTAGATGAACAACAATAATAGTTAAATTAATTCTTTTTAATAATAATTTTAAGGCCTTTAGGCAACTTTGGCTCAGGCCAGAATGCAAGTTGTAATGAAACTTCTACTTATCGATCGTACAATTTGTTGACCAATAAATTGTATGGCATAAGATTGCGATAAACTACAGAATTTGATTTTTTTTGTTTATGGTCTTTTGGCATCTAAGGCTCAGGCTGGGATAGGGGAGGAGAAAGGATTCGGGGAGGTGTCGGTCAGGGCCTGTGTTGAAGGTGCCATCCCGGCATTTGCCGGGTGTGGCTTGAGGAAACGATAAATTACTGTTTTAACTGTCAGGCGAGGTATCTTGACGATACATAACCTGATGTGGTTTGAACAGAAAATAATAATGCGTGTGATTTCGAAGCTATATACAGTCCACACACTGCGTATAATTCGCGTTGCTAGGTGTTAGAAACTACTATAATAATAAAGTTTACTATTTATTGACGTGACTGTACTTGAGATTTGTTGATCCTTCATTTTATGTAAGGTGTTCTTTTTATTACAGACAGTGTGTTTCTCCCAAAACCTCCAACCCTTGTACTAGATTCAATTTACTATCTTCCTAAGCAGTAGAAGGAGCAGCAAATCCGTAATGTAGTAGCAAATTAATTGGTCTTAAAGTATGTCTATATTGATATAAAATTCTGGATTATTTAGGAATGAAATAAGAGATACGATCCTGAACTGATTTAACCAGTCGTATCGCTTTCGTAATTGGAAAATAAGAAATCGCGTTGATTATCGTTTCCATGATCTGGCATGCGCTGTATTATAAATCTTTTTTTTAAGTATTAGAAATACTGATGAATATTTAGAATTCTTGTGCTTACAACTGTCCACATTCATTATAGATAGCTCAAAGAGTTGCTGCAGTTGCTGCTCGGTATGCTGATTTGAAAGATAGTAAAATATCTACCCTCACACCACCCCATAGCCACAAGGTGTCTCAGTTCCACAAGAACCTAAAATCATCATCTGGAGAAAAATTAGCACAGTTGCAGGTACGTGTTGTAAGATTGTATATACATGTTAGTTGGTGGTTCTGTTGGTTGGTAGTTGTATGAATTCATTTCTAAACTTCTTGCATTGAAAGTGACATTAAATTCTTGTAGGTTTTGGTATCTTAGAACAAAAATGACAGTAATGTGTAGGGAATGCTTTTTTTTTTTTTTTTTTTTTTTTTGTTGTCCAAAAGGGAAATCAGTAATAGCACACAATACAACTGTGAACAAATTTCCAGAATTCAGCGCGGAACATACACGAAGGTCTCAAATAATGGGTGCCTATAAGCATTTCAATTTGACTCCAAAACTTGCTGAAAATGAAGGATCACAAAGTAACCAAAGGAGCAAGTACTTCCCAAAAGTAATTTGTGGTCTTTTTTTTTTTTTTTTTTTTTTTTATAAATATAAAATTCTTGAAAATTGAGTTTTTGACTGATTTTTCAATGAAAGTAAGCATTTTTCTTCAATGGGTATATGAATTTTATGTGGATCATTTCTGTGCTTCCCCCCAACCTGGATTTGTTGGAAGCAACCCCAGAAGGTACACAGTATATCATATTAAAAAAGAGAAAAATGTTGCAACTTTTGTTTTTTTTTTGCCGAAACAAGAAACTACTTTAGTTTTTGTACTTATAAGTTTTATACCGATCATCTCTTTGTAACTCTTCTTATACCACGTGGGAATGTCTGTGGCATATTCGAAGAACAAAATATTGTAACGATGCATGAGGTATCGAATGCAGATTTGTTGTATAAAGGGTGATTCTTTTTTCCACAATCTTAGCTGTCTTTCTCATAACTTTTATTCTTCCACTCACTGTGTCAATTTATTCCCTACGATTGCGTTTGATTTTTTTATCCATTGTCAAGCCTCCTCAGTGCTTAAAATATTATCTAATAGCTGTTCTTATCTCGGCGATACTTTTTTCTCTTTTTTTTTTTCTCGAAAGCACTTGAGCGAGGTATTTTTAGCTGGAACCTCCCTCCCCCTTTTCCCCAAAGGTTACATTTTATTTTCGCTGTGTCAGTAAACTTGCTAGCTTGTAGGCGAAAGTAGGTAAAGAGAAGCTGATTTCAGATTTAGATTGATTAACATCTAAGTAAAGAAAAACTGACTACATAGTAGAGATCGATGGCCTCGGTTTGTTGGACCGTTTTTAATCTAGTGAAGCTGTCATTTATGTTACTTTTGCATCATATGCACTCAGTCTTGTAGAAGTTTCTTGTTGATGTTGAGGTCCATACCTCACTAAAAGTACTGATCATTGGAAATACCTGAAAGATTATTATAATGCTTGGTAAGATTATTTGTGTTTAAAAACTTGTAAGATCTTAACATAGAAAGTCATCTTTATATGTATTGAGAAAGTGGTCAATAGATGGCAGCACTGAGGTCAGTAAGAATTTTGGCTGTCTTCATTCGCTTGTAATTATGTTCTTTATTTTGTTTTATGATTATTTCAATTTTCATTTTATAAATGTTTAAACTAAGTACTCTGAAAGTTATTAACAGTTTAGTGTGAAGGTTTGCAATTTAATATTATGTTATATTACGTATATACAAGACCTAGGTCTTGTACAGATGGAAGAAAATATATATCACGATAGATGGTGTTACTAAAATAGCAGCTTCTGGATGTCTTCGAACTCCATGACCAAAAATAAAAAGATAGTTCCCTCTCTTCTAAGTCTTTTATTAATCCCGCTTCCAATCACCTGCTGGACACTTCCCCTGTACTTCAGTAGCACGCCCGATCCCGATGTGTGGGAGAACTGGGGCACGGAGTATAGGTCTGCAGGTTCGACTCATTCACTGTACAAACCTCTTTCAATGAACAAGAACCCAGAGACAGGAGTGGCAAAGGATTCCCAGATCATTTTATTGGCCAGGGAGTTTAGAGCCTTTTTATTATTTTACAAATGAGATAGTAACACCCTTCTAGTATATTGTACGTAAGAGTACAATAATAACTCAGACATATAACATGAAACCGTAAATAATAATTCTGGAACATAAGTAAATTAAATGAATTCCATAATTATTAAATCTGTCCTGCAGCTGAAAACCACGTAAAAGCTGTGCTGCCATCTATTGACCATAAACTCAAGGATTACTGGTAATCGTTTATATATTGCCGTTTAAATGTTCTTTGGTCAGTATATTTATTGTTTGTTTGTTTCTGAATATTTAAATGATTGTTTTTTAATTTACTTACTTCACGTTGATATGCGGCGTCTATTAATAAAATGTACATTAATATTTAGATAAATGTAACAGCGCTAGGTGTAAAATCTATCCCTTCCTTATTACATCTCCATCTATCTCTATCAACACAGCAAATGGCAACTTCACTCTACATCCCAAGGGAACTTGTCAGACCTCAAACGTCATGTATATCTTAACTTGCACACTGTGCCCGGCATTCTGTGTGGGGAAAACTTGGAATCTCCGAGTCAATAATTACCGCCAGTTTTCCGTCACCAGCAGACCCGATTCGCCAGTGTCTACACACACGCAATTGCACAACACTGACTTCAATGACAATTTCCGTATAGCTATAATCCATACCCTATCCCCACCACAAACACATCCACACGTCTTCTCTGGGAAGGAGCTTTCATTCAGGGCTTGAATGCTAAACTGAAACCTCGTCTAAACCTGCAGTAACTTTTATCTTTCTTTCCTCCTCATCTACACCCCACACTCACCTCCCTGCCCATTCACATTTTTTTTTTTTTTTTTTTTTTTTTGTTTGCACAGCAACCCACTCCCTTTTTATTGCATTTCCTACTATATACCACTTTTTTCGGGGGACGTTTTCTGTACTGTATCCCACTTTCTCCGACTGCGATTTCTATACTGTGTTCTACTTTCTCAGACTACGATATCTGTAATGTATTCCACTTTCCTGACTACGTTTCACGTATTGAGTTTCATTTATTATTTATTTCTTATTGTACCCAGCTCAATGTTCAACACAAAACGCCGTTTCCCATCAGTACTTGCGCACGCGCAGAACGTCGTCAATTGTTTTTGATGTGGTCGTCTGCCATGATGTTTTTCTATTCCTTTAAATTTTAAACGTGTGTTAAAAGTGAACTTTCTTGTCTACTAGTGATCACGGCTGAAGCCTAAAATTAAAAGTTACTTTATATAGTGTTGTTTGTGTGATTGTGTACGTGATTCTCTTCAAAATATTACGTATGTACGGATCTTTTTTTTTCTCCTAATAAGATTCCACCAATACTATTGATAAAAATATATGCACAATCGTAATCACAAAGCATCGAAGCACATTTCTTCGTCATACAAGTTTCCACAAAGATAGCAGATGTTATCAGTTTGATTGGGGAACAATCAAACCTTCCAAAAAGTGAACAAATAGTTACACTTTACAAAGTATAGCGCTAGAATTAACAGAAATCATCGTGTAATTCCACTACTACTTTACAGTGCATATATCGTCTTGATCGAAGGTACGCCTCTAGTTCCGGTCTATATAACAAGCATAATATACCCTTACCTTGATACCATTCAAGCCTAACCTAACATGTCAAGACAATAGTTGTACATAAACATTAAAACTAGAGGATATATCTATAGTTCTTCATAGTTTTCTCTCCAATGGGTATTTCAAATGTTATTCAGAGAAATTATATAAAGAAATAAAGAAAGAACACATGTTCATTCATCTACCATCATTATATCGTCGTCAGTGAATCTAACGAAGGCACTAAATTTATGAACATTGGTGTGCTCCGCTACAGGCAGGCTGACGCCTCTAGGAAAGCATGTAGATAGAAACTGACTTAGTTCAGCGACCTGGGTTTACTAGGTCGTTTTCAATTTGGTGATACCAAAACCTTTTTTCACCATGAGCTCCCGTGTACCAACTGGTTAGCGATCTTGTTTTCAGCGTGAGCAGACCCGTGTTCGATTCCCGATGGATACTCTCAATTTCGGTGTTGACCCAGTATGGTGAGGATAGTTGGTGGGAAGCTACTTAAAAGAAGTAGCAGACTGTGTTTAGAAAGCTAAAAATACGTCACCGAGAGGCGTTGCATTGACCTCGTAACGCCAATGAACGAAAAAGTCTTCTTTCTAGCAGGCTCTACCCAGGCAGTTGCGCTGTGGCTGTTAAGTTTTGTATTCTATTCACTTCTGTGACATTGAACACTAACAATTTTCACTGTTTCTTCACTGACAATTTTCACTGTTGTACAGGCTTCCATTAAAGACCATCAAACTCTACTATAATGCTATCTTGGTTGCGATTGCTTCGTATGGCTCGAGTGTATGGTGTCACAGGCTGACTCAATAAAGTACTTGCAGCAAGGGTAAACAGTGTACAGAGGAATCTCTTAATCAGGTTGACGGATTCCTTCGGGACAGCTCCTGTGGATTCGATTCAGGTTGCTTTGAGAATTCAACCACTCCATTTAGAAGTAATTAGTCGGGTGAGTGATATATCCTTAAAATCGGAGACTCACAAAATCCAACAATTGGCAGGGGTTTTCCCTTCAATCTGTGGAGGAGCTGGATGCTTGGATTGTTCAAAAGTGGCAGGACCAATGGAATGAAAGTGTGAAAGACAGAAGACTTTGGGATTTATAACCCAATGTGCATGAAAGACAGGAATTGGTACATTTGAATTCGGAGGCAGTTCTTGCAGTTCCTTACTGGTCATGGTCCCTACTATGAAAGACTGTATGCTCTGTTACTTAAGGATAATCCATGATGTGAATGTGGAGAGAAGGCATCATCCGAACATGTCATTCTATTGAGGTTCAGTTAAGTAGTAATTATAGAGATGAATTCAAACTTTGGAATTGTAAATAAATGTCAAGTGTCCGCTTGGGTGGGATAGGCCTTGTTTTGGGTACGTGGTAATGCACTAAGAGAGCCGTGAACAATTTTGATTCGTGATACTTTTCTACTATTTATTTTGACTCGTTTATTTAATTGCTAAGTGTTGTGGAATGGATGGCAATCGCCTCAGCAGGTGTTGTCCAGGATTTTGATTGGTTCTACCTGCCATGTCCTATACTTGTAGTCATGTCGATGATAGGATGTAATAATGATTATCAGTAGCAGCTGGAAATGGTATCAGTTTACTCCAGCATTTTAACTTAGGCATTGCTGCCTGGTACAGGGTAATTTCGTTCTAATGAGTAATTGATTTATCGAAGGCATGTGACTCGTTGATACAAAGTTAGGTCTAGTGAGAAGAATAGAGTTGGGAATTATGTAGAACTTTATAGATAAATATGTTAATATCTTTAATTACCTGACGAAAAACCTTGATTAATTTCCTACCTATAGGAATGGGCATTATGGTTGGCTAGATGATTATTTTAACGGATCGGGACCTGTCTAAGGAGGGAGTAATTGTTTTAACTTTTTTATGGTATTCTTTATTTTATATATTATTAATCAGGCTTTAGTATAATTCATAGTTGATCTTATTATTTTATTGGAGTATGATCGGTTTTATTTAATTTTCGGATAAGATAACGCACACGATGGCTTGGGTATAAATTTTTGGTACCAAGCTTTGAGTTCCTGCAAACAAACCTGTGGTATTCCAATTCCTCAATTCATGGATAGGAACAGGACTGCTTCACATGTTTCTGTGTGTGGGACTTAAGAAGCAGCAGGGATGGTTGGTGGGCTTTATTGACCTCCGGGTCCCTTGTGTGTTTCTACTAGCCTTTCATAGTTTCTACATGAAAATATGAACTAAATCTCCGTGGCTCGTACTTGACTAATTATTTAATTCTTATAATGATTGTTCTTCTCCCGGATGCATATCTTTACCTATACTTGCTCCCATCTCATAATCTTACTTTAAAAGAACCAAACTAATATCAATATTTTCTATTCCAATATAAAAGAAATTGATCAATTATATGCGTTTTATGTCATAATCAGCACTTAACTTGGTTAAACAAAAACCACAGTTTTTCATTACCTCTAGTGCATCTGCCAACTTTCCAGTCCATCCGTACTGCATCCATTCCAAAAGCCTTTGACGACTTTTTTGAAACTGAAGCCAGTTCATAGTTCACTATAACCTCGGGCTTCTACTTCACTAACTAGCTCTCTTGTCAGTATTTTAACAGCTTTTTTATTCACTCATCAGTGGGCGTTGTACTTCCTCTGACTGCTTTGATTCCGTATGTATTAAATCCAATGTTTGACTTCTATTATCCATGATGCCACTCGCTAATATCTGAATAGACATTATTGCCACTTCAGCTAGTGTTGTTTGAGTTCGTTGATCTATCATTACTCGCTGACTTTTCCTTTATGATATAACCTAAATTCCTTTTCAATCCAACTTCCTCTGTTTTCCCAAATACCGTACCAATAGTATTGACTTGTACCTCGTTACATTCACTACTCTTCGCTGCTTCTGTAGCATTAGTCCCAAGTACTATAGTGTCACACGAAATCATACCGTTTCTATTAATCTCTTCTGTAGGCATTGATTTCTTAGCATAACAACAAATCGGCCAATGATTTCGTGTGGAGCACTTCCAGCATATCGTATTGTAGGCAGGACACTTTTTTCCTATTACATGCTGCTTCCCATATCTCCAACATTTCTTAATCCTATTATCAATCCTTTACCTATTGTGTATATAAGAGGTGACGATTTACTGCTCTCCTGGTTAATGTTCATATCTACGACATTATTTGAGCTTCTACCAACACGGTTCTCCAATTCAACCTCTTGTTTTTCGAGCCACATCACCATGTTGACAGCTTGTAAAAAACGTTAGATTAGATGAGCCTATTAAGTACGATTGATAACGTAAATCTACTATACCTATTATGAATTGTTCGAATACCATCTTGTCATACTGAGCACTAACATTGCAGATGCTAGCGTGTGCTTTAAGAATCGCTACAAAATCCATAATAGGTTGAGTCGCATTCTGAAAAATGCATATCGCTTTTGCACCAGTTGATGCTCCAACTTACCTCCTGAGATTCTGTGCGTCAAATTGGATATCCTCTCATGACTGCATTTCCACAATATTCCCACTTTCAGTCATAAGTTGTACCATGTTGTGAATCACTTCATTATCAACTCCATACTGATCAAGGTTTATCCATAAGTTTCGTAAGTTTTATCCTCGTTCGCCACTGAAATCAGTAACTAAATCAAAGAAGACATTTTTACAAATTATACCATTAATTTATTACTTGTCGTTTCCTTTGCACAGTTGAGCAAATTCACAAGGCTCGATTAGCCTTAACGGCTAACAATGTCAACAGCAATAAATCTCAAAACACAGATTCTATTTATTTGGTTCTATCACTTCTTTTTACTCATTTTTATTTCTTGCTACCTGTTTTTCAAAATTCTTGTCTATGTAGATCATCCTGGTGCAACGAAAACTGTTCCGTAGATGGATCAGTTACATAGCAAAAGAATAGTGCATTTTAAAATATTAAGTCAGGTTTTCAGTGAGTATATTAAACTTTTTAAAAAAAAATAAAAATCGGTACTTACGTGATGAACTTGCGAGTTCCATAAGCCATAGAGTTAGTTAGTTAGTTAGGTACTTACGTGATATGATTGTATGTTCTCTGTTATTAGTTTTTAACACCTAATTTTTGTGCTATTCTTGTGTATTTGCAGACTACCTCTTTGAACGACAAGAGCTTTGATTTCGTGCAATTTCTGCAAGAAATAGCCTCAGAACAAATGTTTGAAGTAACGTATGTTGATATAGAAGAAAAATCTCTGACAGGTAAGCCATGTTTATTGTGATGTAAACTAATGTTTTTCGTCATGCGAATGGAAAAATTGATCTTTACTGAAAATAATGAACTTGCTTTCCCAATAAGTACAAAATTCATGTAGAGAAATAAACTTGAACGGTGCTTATATTCCTTTCCAAACTATACTTTTCCGAAATTATGTTCAGTTTTCGTTGAATATACATAAGCTGTCTAGTTCTATATAGAGAGCTTAAGACACGGGTAACTCCATTTTACTGAGTTGTTTAGACAGAAAAAAAAAGTGGAAATGTCTTATTGCGTGATGAATTAAGTATATTATAATCGCTTGCATTTCCTTCCGTATTGAGCGAATCTATCTCATTTTCGTGCCAAAGGTCCGCTGATTAGATCAAGGGTCTGATTGAGACCACGTTACTGATATAGTAATAGACCATTTGTAAGCCGTTAAATGATTAACACATCTTGCCTGTGTACGTCCTCTCTCTCCCCCTCCTCCTCCTCCTTCCTTAATGGAAGATAAACTTTGCTTTCGTCACTTCTTTAGTACAAGAGCAAATTACTTTCTCTCAGTTTTTCGTAGGTTGGTTGCTGATTTCGAAATCTCGTGGCTCGGTGTTGGCGTAATGAATGGATGGTTTGTGAAAATCGGATAGAATTACGAGGATATATTAATAACGTCACGGTGTGCTGAAAAGTACTGATACTTACGGGCGTTGATGAGACTTCAAAAGATGAAATTCTCTCTCACTTCTAACGTTTCGAGAGCTAATACTGCTCTCATGATGACAGAAAAAAAAAGCCTAGATGTTTGTTGTAAGCAGTATAGTAAGAAGTGAAATAAAGATTAAGAAAACAAGGAAAAGAAAAGAGCACTGGTACTTAACGTGTCTTGAACAAACGTTAGAAGTGAGACAAAAATTCATCTTTTGAAGACTACTCATCAACGCCCGT
>JAGDQP010005444.1:0-39220 GCA_022664845.1 Lepisma saccharinum | reverse complement strand
TCAATCCACTAGTGGATGAGGCCTCTCCCCGAAGGGAGGATTGGTCTGCTGCTCCCACGCTGACCAGACGGGTTGGGAGAGGAGAGCCGAAGCTCTCACTGTGATCGCCACCGTCTTTTATTCACAGCAGCTCCCCAATTGTCCTCACGATGCTGGGTCAACACCGAAATTTTTTAGCCCCACCGGGAATCGAACCCGAGACCGCTCGCACTGAAGTCGAGCGCGCTACCTACTAGGCTACGCAGGAGCTCAGATATATATATATATATATATATTGGATCTAGAGCAAGTAGAAATTCGCTCCCCGCAAAAAAATTAAAGTTTGGAGGATGTTCCCGAAGATTTGGGCAGGTTTTTTCCAAGTGTATTTAAAGCGCATTTTTTTCAGTTGGATCAGGAGTCAAATTTTGGATCCATTGATTTAGTGGGGGAAAATTCAATTTTCTAAAATTATTATTCTGAGGAGGGTCGATTTCATGAAGATAAGAAGTAAAATTCATGTTCATTTCTTGTGGAGCGAAATTCTACTTGCTCCTGAGTCGATTAAGCAAGGTTTCAGTTGGATCAGGAGTCAAATTTTGGCCTGAATTTTACTTCCTATCTTCATGAAATCGACCCTCCTGAGTCCAAAATTTGACTCCTGATCCAACTGAAACTTTGCTTAATCGACAAAAAAAAAAAAAAAAAAAGGATCTAGAGCAAGTAGAATTTTGCTCCACAAGTCCCAAAATTTGACACCTGATTCAAATCTTTTCCCGGAAGAAATTTTTTTAAGTACAAACCTTTTATTTTTTTTCTCACTGTTCCAACAGATGTTAATCCATTTTTGAGTGAAGGATAAAGGGAAAGGCAAAGGAAGAGAATGATTTCCCCTTCCTTTCCATGTTTTAAAAATATTCAAATAGTGCAAGACTTGGATCAGGAGTCAAATTTTGGATCTAGAGCAAGTAGAATTTCGCTTCACAAGCTACGTTCTTCGATCCTTTTGTAATAACTTCTAAAATACTTAACAAATATATATATATATATATATATATATATATATATATATATATACACGACGGAGTTTTAATGTACATTTGAAGCAAGGTGCAAGTTGGTATGAACAAAAAATACAGTATATGTGACCCTGCCCAAAGAAACCGACCTTATGACGAAATTTTTGTTTTTTTTTTAGAGCCTTCTGAATCGAGTAAAACAAGTCTTAAAGCTCTATCTTGAATACTGACAAAGGTATAAACAAGTAAACAGAACATCTAGTTTACTAATGTTTCTATATTTAAAAAAAAAAAAAGAAAAATTACTGAAAATAGTAGTTTTAATAAATAAAAACAACAGTGTACGTTAAATTTAAGAAAGCCAAACAAAAATATAAATAATTTAGATGAACTAGGAAATTTAAAAATAATAATAATTATGTATTATTATGCACAAAAATTACCAATTTTACACAACAATCGACTGAGTACATGATAGTCGATATCGTCAAAACTTCTCTTTGAATTTAATACTCCAGTAAGTACATAACGTGTTTTAAACGTTGATAAAATGTCTGCCTTTTCAACGGTTTTATCAACGTTTAAAACACGTATATGCTACTGGGGTAAACTCAGATTTGTAAACGAAAGAAGTGTTTTTACTCAAAAAGTTGATTTTCGTCATAAGGTCAGTTTCTTCGGGCAGGGTCACACGTAAAGTTGGCGTGAGTAGCTAATTTTTATTCCGGGTAATTTGTTTTTATGAAACTTGTACAGAGATTCTATTTTTTTTTTTTTTTTTCGAAATCTTGATTTATGCTATTCCTTCTATATACTATCTGTAATATCAGTTTGCGCCGGTGTACGTAGGGTACAAGGGTTTCTTTTCAGCACTAGTTTATATGTGGAACCCATAAGTCAAGAAGTCTTAAGTGCATTTTCGAATTAAAAAAAAAAAAAAATGGAGGTAATCTTTTATGTATAACCCGAAATATATATGACAAAAAATTCATATTTTGTACAAATAAACCTTGGATCTTAATTTGTCCACATACAAAATCTGACATTTTTGTGTCACATATATTTCGGGTTTTATATAAAAGATTAAGTTTTTTTTTTTATTCGAAAATGCAGTTAGATCCCTTGACTTCTGGGGTCCACATATCTTGTGTGGGGGAGATGTGTAACCGAATTAGAGACTTCAATTTAAGCTGCTTAAATATATCTCCTTTTTAATTGAGAACTCAGCAATTAACGATGAATTATCCTCATAAATACATCAACGTAATCAAAATTGCGTTCAACGATATATTTGCTTACTTGCGTCATTGGCTTCTTCCACTACCTTTTCTGGTTTCAGTCCTTTGGAAGAAAAATCTCTCTCTCTCATTGTAATGCTAACAATCCATAATGAATTACTAATCATCAAAGGAATACCATAAACCTACTGCTAACGTTGTTTTGGAGTGACTAGCTCTGTACTAACGAGTGCTACAAGATTGTTAATCACTCGTTAGTACAGTGCTAGTGTCTTGAAAAAAAGTTTCTGAATACGGCTGCTGATTGTTTAGGCTAAAATGGCTGGTTACCATGCCGACCAACCGGATGTGACGTAAGACTTTAGTAGCCCATTGTCGGTCTCATACGTCTTGCCACACACCAATACCTTGCATAAATGGGGTGGTCAGTGGTGTCCTTGCCCCAATAGTCCTGATCTAGTAGTAGTATTCACCTACATCTTGGGTGCACGGGCTACTAGATTCAGTGATAACAGACCATGTTAAAAGATGCCATTTAGTCTTGGTTCAGACGGTGTTCCACGAAGTTTTACCAAAATATTTTCCAGAAGTTGGTTCAAAGGTAGCGTAAATGTGTTGAGTGCAAGGGAGATTATTTTGAATAGTCTAATGATCAGTGTACAGTCGGGGACAAAAAAAAGTTAAACCACCCTATGTGATTTACAAGACCGTGATTACTGTTTGAAAGAATGGAGAATCTTTTTAACAGCTTTCTTTGATACTTGCAAGTACTGCCAGCATTGTTTATTGTAAGTAATTTTTCCACTTTGTAAGTTTTTTTTTGTCCTCGAGTGTACTATGTCATGTGATTGCGCCTTTTAACTTTTGGCTCAATTTCCTAAGGAACCACAGACTACTTTCAGTACATCCCTCGTAGGTAGCCTATCCATATTTTCCAGATACATTTTTGAACCACATTAACAAGATCTATTACGTTCATCATGGAAAATTGTGAAAAATTTCTGCCTACCATTTCAGGACAAGTTGAAACACAACAACGTCGTCAGGACCCTTATTGTTCTAATGGTTAACACACACTCGTTCTATGTGCGTGGTTCCGGTATGGGTTAAAATCCGTATGGATACATTGAACGGGGTTCGTAGCCCACGTTAAGGATTAAAGCTATAGATCCCCGTTTTCATTCACTGAGAAGCATTTATAATAGCAAACTAGAAGATAACCATTTTTTCTATCTTCGTGATGCGGTCAAAGACCAGATGTACAAGAGGTGGTGGTGGGTCGAAGCCTTGTTTTCAAAATTTACTGCTTCTTCAAAATCCCTACAAAGACCTTAAGAGAGAAATCGCCTCGGAAACATTATTTTCCTGTCGACACCAGCAATTTACTACTTTTTTTTCTTTCTTTAATAATAGACAGAACTGCTTTTTGAAGTTAGGAACTCAGGGTATTTGTAGGGGGGGGGGGGAGATGGCCATCGCAAGCAATTAATTTATCAGCTTCTCAACTTAACCTGCTGGAACTTTAAAAAAAAAATGAAATTTAAACTACGTATCCTCTTATGAAGACTGATACATTTTAAAAGAAAATAGTATTCTGTATACAGACAAGACTTGTTGCAGTCTTCGGTACATAGCATGTCTTCTATCTAACCCGAGTTGTGTTTTTTCTTATATATATATATATATATGCATGTCAGGCTCAGGGCGGGAAAGGGTGTGGAGAGAATGTTGGAAGATAGTCGGCTAGGGTCTGTAGAAGCCGGCATTGACCTGGTGTAACTGAAGAAGAACCTTGGAAAGGGTTCGGTTCGTTTTGTCGACAATCATTTTGTCGACACCACTTCGTCGACAGGTACGTTTCGTCGACAAGCCACTTTGTCGACAGCTCACTTCGTCGACAAGCCACTTTGTCGACAGCTCTTTTCATTGATAAGTACAGTTCATTGACAGTTTATTTAATTTACCGTCTTATTTCGCCGATCATAATTTTATGGGCACTATTTTCAGTCAAGGCTACAGCCTAGTTTCCCCCATAGAGCATTTAAGCGGTGTGTTTCAACGTATGCGTAAAAGAATATACAATATAATACATTACTGTTTGGCTTTGCTGCAACATATATTACAAACTGCTATAATAGCTTCTTCCTCCCCTATTGCATTATTTTTCTCGTGTCTCTCAACTATCCGGTTGGGGAAAAAGTTGATAGAAAATTTAAATACAGAAAATTTATTTTTAGCGTCACCTGCTGAGCATTATACTTTGAATTCAGAAATATAGAGCATATGATAATTACAAGAAAATATTAGAGAATTTTCTTGGTTTTGGGCGTCCGCAGGAATAGCGCAAGAGGGGCATGTGCCCGGACATGGATTTTTTAAAAACTGATACTAAACATTCGTATATTTTTTGTAATAGAAATGAGATATGGGTTATTTTATTATATGCACGCATTTATTAGGCCTATGTTAGTGAAGTTTTTACTCCATGTATTTTTTCTCATGATCTCGTAGTACTACGGGCTTCTGACTTGCAGTGCAGAATAGTCACTTTTGTAATAGTACAGTGCTATTCTAACATCAGTATTCTCATTATTTTATAAATCCCAGATCATTAATATCAGGGTTTCCGCCAGGATTTTTAGTTTGAGGGTTGGGTGTAAAGTCAAATTTGGGAGAGTGTAAATTTAGTTTTGCAAGGTGTCTATTGATTTTTCACCGCAAAAAAATTAAAGTTGGGGGGGTGTTGTCGATAATTTAGGGGTGACACCCTCACAGGAAGGCGTCTCTCGGAATCACCGGTCAAAATTTTTTTCGCTTCATGATATCTAAACCCAATGATTCAAATAATAAAAATAAACCTACGTCAATTTAAAATATTTTGAAAAGTAGTTATTTCATCTGATTAGCATATTGTGGTTAACGTTCTGCTTCAAACTGTCATACCTTTGTACGTGAAATTTCTTATTTTAAACACGTTAAATTTGTTCATTTAAACATTTCGTTTAAGTGTTGGACAATATTCTTTTAAGTTCGTTACGTCTGAGCAGGCACGTACCCACAAATTGATTTGGGGGGAGGGGGTCGAAGGTCTTTCTGAATGTGAAATTTACGTAAAATGCATGTAATTTTGCCAAAAATTATACACATTTCAGAAAAAAAATCTGATTGTTTGGGGAGTACGGATTACGGACCCCCTCCCCTCTGCGTACGTCCCTGTGTCTGAGGGATGAGCTCCCTGCCTGACGACCTTTCCACGGGGAGCGACGATACTATTAGTTCAGATACTACCGGTGTTTGTGTGGTATAACAGAGGAAATGTCTAAAAAAAACTGCCCTTCTGTTTTCAATAGAATGTCCAAATAGATATCTTTGTCTCTTCATGTAGTGAGTGTAGGTCATTTCAGAATTTTAAGGAACATGTACTTGTAAGTCCCGGCCAGGTAGCCGTGCGGTCTACGGCGGTAGGCCAACGACTCGTAGGTCACAGGTTCGAGTCCCGGCAGGGGCATGGGTGTGGATTTTAATGGGTAAAGGGCAAATCGTGACAAGCCGAAGTCCAAGTTACAAGACTCAGTCCGTATAAAAATCAAGTTTATGTACTTGTAAGTAGTCGTCTTCCCTGTTCCTCTAGGTGACGCAGGAAATCCTTGCCGGTAGTGTGAATCTTATTTACAGACACATCTAAATTGTTCACCCTACTTCTCTTAGTGAACAAGCAGTGTTCGATTTGTCGGTGGGGGGATACCAGGGATATTCCCTGGTTCGTGAGGATTTCATCCCTCGTCGTTAACTCTGAATATCATCCCAACCAGTGCAGAGGTGTACTGGTACCGGAACGCGCTGGAACGTCGTTCCGGTAATGCTTTTTGGAAGAAAAATGCTCCATTTAACAATTTTGTTTTATGCCTATTCCTCACTTCACAGTTATTGGTATGACATATGGTAAAAATTGAAACGTCCCGGGAGTGAAAAATTTAAGAATACACACCCCTTAACCAGGAACAAAATCTTTGTATCTATACCATAACAGGTAGTAGATTGAAATTTATAAGCAACTACTACTAGTCTTAGAATCCCCTCTTCGTAGTTTATAACAATCGAACACTGTGAACAAGAATATTTTCAGGAATATGCACTTATGCAGTCTTATCCTCCCTACTTGTTGTGGTCAGTGAGGAGTGTAAGGCAGTAGCGGCCCATGACATAAAAATAAGTGAGGCACCGAAACAAGTCATATTTTCAAAGGCATAACCGTATTGAATTTAATGTTCTATATCATTTAGCTATTTCATTTACATTAGTAAGCCGTGCTGGCAACCACAGGGAAGAGTGATTTGTGGGCTGATTCTGCCAACTTCAATTGACCTTTCCTTGTCTTTTTCCCAGTCCTGTTTACCATGCATGCTTTTCGTCGGTCCGAAGTGATTTGAGCGAACGTAAGTCCGATTTGGGGTAGTGTCTCGTTCGACCTGCCTTCACTCTCTCGGTCATTCGTCTCAGCTTCTGCTGAGTAGATCTATATTTTATTTAATTTTATTTATTGAAGTCCGATTATATTTTATCTTATTCCGCCCTCGTTTGTGGCAAACATTGTAACTCAAGTAAATGCTGGGTAGGAGGATATTACAGTGACGTCTGCCAGTCGGGGTGGTTTCCAGGCTAGGGTTTCCACGCTTATTGGTGGCGTTTCCGAATTACACGTTCTGACTGCCGTCAGAGTTGCCTGGGCTGTCAATGTCACCACATGCTATGTCTGAGTTAATGAAATGCATAATTGATTATTTTTCTTGATTGATAAATTGACGGTGAAATGGAAACCCCAATATACAACAATCCGTTCTCAGACATGTTATAACGGTACCTTGTTGGTCAAACGTTTCGTCTATATATATCTTTACTGTAAATAATTTACCCTTTGTAGCTAACTCCGTTGTCGCTGTGCGGTAGATTAATATAAAGACTCTGGAACAGGGTCAGTGTTCCGGTTACTGGACGTAAAAGAAGACAATACCTAAAGCAAAGGCGTGCCCCAAAGCTACTGCACGTGGTGGGACGTATACCTTAATGTAGCAGAATACCCAAACAATGATCCTGTCAGTGCTTTTCAGCAACTTCAAGGACCAAAGCCAAGCTCTCCACTACGTCTAATAACTAGAGGAAGATAAACGCAAGGCGAAAATGAAAAAAATATTTGTTTAAATAGAGTATTAAAAATATACTTTCCTCTACATGCTGTTCCCGACATAGGCTATATATATACGCATTACTTATCTGATGTACATATTAGTTTGCAAGATAATAAGTAATAACTTATTTATAAAATTAGTTTCCTTTCTGAAACAAATAACCTTTTAGCAAAATAAAATCAGATGCATTTCATAATATAACAAAACCAACAATTTCTTCCTATACAAAAAAGATGCTCACTTCAGTTTTTCGCTAGCAAAGGTAAATGACATCTAGCGTCCTCCTCGTGAAACTCCAATAAATACAAAAATAATATAAACATTAATCAATGGCTTTTAAAACCTTTTCCAGCCATTGAACTCTATTTAAAACATTTGTTAAACAAACAATAATAAATAAACTACTTCTTTTTTCTTCATTTAACTTTCTTAAATCAACCTTGAATTGAATTATTAACTCTTTTACTTCCTGAAGGATAGGGTCATATCAATGTGAGGAAATTTTCGACTTAAATGAATACGAAAAAATAAAATGCGTAAAAACTTGGTAAACTTTATTTTTATATGGGCCAGCCTAGTAGTAACTTGGGACTTCGGCCCGTCACGATTCGCCTTAGCTGTTAAGTGTTGAAAGCCACATTCATGCCCCTGCCGGGACTCGAATCCGGGACCTTCGAGCCAATAGCCTACCACCGCAGACCACTCGGCCATCCGGCCGGCTGTGAAATGCGTAATAGAATGAATATAGAATAGGGTCTATATATATAACTTCTTTTTAACGATGTAGATCAGCCCCGCCATCTTGGTAAGCACGTTTTACTAATTTTATGCCTGTCAGAAATAGAATATTCAAGTTCCGCTTTCACGAATTTGTCTTGGTGGTTATTTTGACTCTTGTATAGTTTTGGTTCGTGAAATTTCTTCAAATCTATAAGTATAATGTATTATTAATAGTTTGCTATGTAAATCACAATATGTCTAGGGGAAATTACACTGTTCGTGTGTAAAATATTGCATTTCTACAAAATAGCATGAGTCCAAGATAACATGACGAGAAACTAGGCGAAAACAGAAGTTAAAAATTATGCTCTTGAGAGATATAAGACCAGTGAAACAATTCCCATGTAAACCAATGGAAAGTGCGTACCAAGATGGCGGGGATGGTCTACATCGTTAAACTACATCCTCACGTATTTGTGGAATATTGTAAGTAAGAATGTGAAGTGTGAAAAAGAGATAAAGGCGAGAACAGCGATGGCGAAACAGGCGTTCACTCTTCTGCGAATTGATGAACAATCGGAGAAGAAACGTACACTCTACGAAACGAAGAAAGAAAAATCGATGCCTTTGAAATGTGGACATGGAGAACAATAGAATGGAGAAGCCAGCTGAATACAGAAGATGAGACATGAAGTGTTGAAGAGAGGATGCGAGAGGCGAACAATCCTGGAGACAATAAAGAAGAGCAAGAGGACATTGAATGCACAGAGAATGTGTACTGATGAATCCAATTGAATGTATGGTTGAGGGAAAGAGAGGTAGAGGAAGAAGACGAATCTAACTCCTTGAGAATATTAAGGAAGATAAATCGTATGTTGAGATAAACAGGATATAGCAAGATCGGGATGAATAGAGAAGGCTTAGCTTACCTTCAAGGAACTGCTGCTCTCGGCGGAATACTAATGATGAAAATTTCTAAGTTTTCGGCACTTTGCCGAAAGTCAGGTCAGGTTTGCGTATAAAAATGGTATCGGTTAATACGGTTTTAGAATTTACTGTAAATTTCGAACCCATTTTAATTTTTAAGCAAATTAGGAAGTTATTTATGTTTGGAAATTTCGCATTCTTCGGACTAATTTTCAGGTGTTTGAAATGTATAACATACCAGGCAAAATCCTAGAATTCGACAGATTGCAGACCCAATCAATATTTACGAAATAGTAATAAATAATGAAGTCACTTAAGTTTCAGAACTTCAATTAATTTTCATGTTTTGAAAATAATGTCGTTTGTGAAAATTGTCTTAGAATTTGACGCAGTTAGTGGAATCGTTTAGACCTAGCCACTATCTCGAAGAACCTACAGACATGAATGATGGAAAGTAGGAAAGAAAGCGACACCCTAAAGAGACCGCTTAAGTGGTAGCACAGTCTAGTACTAACTAAATGAAGAAACTAGGAAACAACAATTTTTTTTAGCCTAGGAAAGAAATAGACATTATTACTTAGGAATAAGTTTATGCGCTTTTTTAAAGAAAATAATTTAAGTTTCATCTGGAGTCGAAAATTGTTAAGGATTTTTCTACTTGTTGGTCACTACTCTATATCTCAAGGATGATATTTCGTCGGTGGATTCTTTTATTAAGATTTCAAAGATAGTACACAAATACCTGTTGCAGTGGTGATAGGTTCCTTTTTAATCAATCTGCTGTTGAGCAGTAATGACTAAATCAGTGTTCGATTTGTAGCGAGGGATGGATGGAATTTCCACCTCTCTGCAAAACTCTTCCCTGGCTCTGCTTTCTGAAATATCCTCCAAGCCTGAGATATGAACGGATAAAAACGGTATTCTACTTTCTGAGAAAAAATCCCCCCCCCCTTCTTTCTCTCTCTGGAAATTGTACAAATCGGACACTGGACTAAATGACGTTAGTTCTTTACTGTGCTTCAACACGAAATTCAATAGACGCACACATAGATCATTCCTGCTACATTTATTGTGTATAAAGAAGGATATCGCATTTGCTATATCCCTAATAATGTTAATGAAAACGAATACGGAATTTTAAACCAAGAATGGGTAACCGTCCTGAACATGTATAGAATTAAAGAAAAAAAAAACGTTCTTATCAAACAAATAAATATGGTGTAGCAACAATAAGTATTCACATATTTAAAAAAAAAAATATTCTGTACACTTGATAAAGACTACAGACGTAGTCGAAACGTTGTGTTGTGCTTTAACAAAGTGTATTTAATAAGCAGTTAAATAATAAATTGTATTTCTAACATCGAGTTGTAAAATTTTTATTTTTATTTAGTAAATTTGTTGTTCATGATACTCCATAACAAGCTAAAATTATTACGTAACATAAAATATTTTCTGCATATAATTGGTTTACAAGACCAAATTCCTTTATTACACTTCCAGCAGTTTTTTAATTTACACTTTTGAAAGAGAAACAAGGCTTGAGAATGTAAATTTTAATATGCTCAGGAGACTACAGCAAAATACTTTCTAAAGAATTGAGTCGTTACTTGTCAAAATAATAACAAAGACAAACGATGACTTGATTTCCTATTTAACAATGACAATGTTCACCTATTGACCACGTACGCAGTCTACACAATACTTGAAGAGTAACGGGAGAAAACAAGAAATGTCACAAAACAGGTTTATTGAGAATATCAAGTTTGAGTACCTTAATCGCTTGACGAAGGTAATATTGTCTCCTGTGGTCATTTAGAAGTGGTTTCCTTCGCTCTTTGACAGTTTTGTAGTTTCAATTTTCCCCAACAGAATGAGCTATACAGCAAAAAATTGCTAGAACTGGACATTCCTCTTTTTCTCCCGATACCCTTCACTGTAAAATACAAAATTGAGAAAAGGAGTAAAACGTATACGAAATAGAAAAAATTACAAATTCAGTTAGTTTGGTGATTAAGTTGCTACATGAATATCAATTTAATTTTCCTTTAAAAACCCGTAACGTAAGTTAGTTATAGGCAAAATGAATAGTCTAAAATATTAGCTGTTGATGAACTTATATATTGACAAAATTATTACTGGAGGAAACTTGCCTGTCCACAAACTGAGTTGTCGACGAAACGTACCTGTCGACAAAGTGATTTGTCGACGAAACGTATCTGTCGACAAAATGAGCTGTCGACGAAACGTACCTGTCGACAAAGTGGTGTCGACAAGATGATCTGTCGACAAAATGATTGTCGACGAAATGAATGCGACCGCCTTGGAAAAACCTCAGTGAGGATTGACAGCCGCTAGGATCGTTTTGAGAACCTTTCCGATTGCTAAGCCAAACCAACTGAGCTACAGCCGTTCGGTAACATGACAAGTTTTGAATTTATTTATGGTCTTTTTGGTTCACAACGAGATAAGGTATAGTGTAGATGATGAGGACGGTATTGGTCAGGGTCTTTGGTATGTGCCTGGTGAAATTGAGGAAAAACCTGGAAAACCTCAGTCAGACCCAGCCACGTCGAACCCACTGCCAATTCAAATCCATGACATTAGCACCTTTAACACGGAAGACAGAGAGAGTTGGGTGCCTAACATGAATTGACAAATAAATTGGAGAAGTAGACACTTGTTCATTGTCACAAGAAACAGGTGAAAGCAACTGGTCCCTTTTCCTCCTAAGTTACACCCACTCTCCGCAGGAATATCTTGGCAAGTTGGAGGAAACAATTTGTTTTAAAGGGACGTTCAATAACAAATTAATTCTCTTCTGTAACTCACATTTATGTTCAGTTCCTTAGTGACATGGATTAACTTTGTAGTACTATAAACCTGGTACGAAGCAGAGATAGTAACTGACATCAGATGATACGCAGGTACTGCTGGAACCGGATAATATCAAGATAAAAGTTTGAAGCGGGTAATACCCGTGTACCAGGTGGAATTGGGGTACCCGTCGTCATTCCTATCTATGTGTGAGCCCCTCTAGTTCGTACACATTAACTGAAAATGGATTTCTAATCCAGTTTTTGCATGCATCGGAAATAGAAAAACGATTACGGAAACTATTGGTCAAATATCGTGAGCTAACTGATGTGCTGTCAGAGAACTTCTCATCAGTGTCTGATAATTTGAGAGGCGATGATACCACAATTCCAATTTTTGATCATTGCTTCTATCTTTTCTTCAAGTATTATAACAGTAACGTTTTCTCCCTGAAGAGTTAAGTATATTTAAATGACTGATTATATTCTGCAGATCTGGCAATTTTACTTAAGAGGAAAATCCCGTTCAAAGATCGCTTTTTCATAACGTGCAAAATATAACTTTTCTTCTAGCCTTCGCGGACCCCCTGTGAGGACGTCGCAGCCTCCGGGGGTCCGCGGACCACAGGTTGAGAAACGCTGCTATACACATTTTTTGACTGGTATATGGATAAATTCATTTGCTAGAGGAACGTTATACGTTACTCAGAGCAGTCGTAGCTCAGTTGATAAAGCGTTAGCTTCGCTTTCGGGAGGTCCTGGGATCGAAACCAGATGCCGGCCATCCTGGCATTTTTTTTTCCTTCAGTCACATGCCAGAATGGTACCTTCAACTTACCAACTCCGACCCACATTCTTTTCAGTACACTATCCCGGCGTGAACCATAGATGTCTAAAGACCATAAATATAATTAATACGTCAGCTCAAGGCTTTGAACCCTCATGATGATTAAAAGACAACTGAACTTCGAACGATTGTTTAGGTGCATCCCGAAGACCATTGAACACTGATAATGATGAGTGTTCTGCCTGAAGGCAAGTCCTGACCCTTCCCTGGGCAAGGTGAACTGATAGTGGTTTGCCATTGCCTCTCATCGGATGAAGACGACGTCCTACAATTTTATGTGGACAATAAGCTACGAGAATTTCAGTGAAGAAAGATGTAGACAAACGGTACAAAAATGAATGTTTTAGTTTTTTTTTTAGACTCAGCAGCAAACGCTGTGAAGCCTGGGTTCGATCCCAATGGCCGACCATCCTGACAGATTTCTCCTCAATCACACCAGGCAAATGCCGGGATGACACCTTCCCGAATCCTTTTCCCTTCCCTATTCCGACCCGAGCCTTACATGCCTATAGGCCATAAATAAAATTCAAAAAATACATATCGTCTTTTCAGTTTCCAAGATTCTGTAAACTATCTACAGCGGATCTAGTTGTCGAAGAAATCAATAAATCTTCTAACAAGCTTTCTTCATCATCGAGTTTTCCGCATATTTCAACGAGAACCGTCGAGTAAACTAGATCAACGATGTAGCATTTAGCTAAGCATGGAGATATCTACTGATTGGAACCGTTCAATAAATAATCGAGTGTATCTAAAGTTTGTTCAGTTCAAGTGCATTGACTTTGCAGGTGCCTGTTTGCTTACTTGTTCCTACAGGGGCGGAATGCAATCAGAACCTTCGTATGAAGTATAGACATGTATGGCAGTGACCCGTTTGAGGACACCGCATACGGCAAGTTGTGCTACGAGTATGGAAATTTTTGCAATGTTGAGGAAACCCCGCTCAAACGGAATTGCCAGCACTTATGTTTTTATATGTTCTAATGTGAGTTGAGTTGGGAGATTATATAGTTATTTGGTCCACATTTGCGTCTTTCGTGTGGAAGATACATTAAAAGCAGTGTACCGAATAAAGAAATTAACAAGCTGAAGTAGCTGCGGCGAAAGTCCTTGTCAAGAAGGAAGATTGTAGTCTCAGCAAGCGCTTTTTCCTGATAAGCAAGGCCAAGATAGCGGTCAGAACTTTTAGTGAAGATAGCATCTCAACATTCGCCTCGTGGAACTGAGGGAAACGTGGAAAACCAGAAAAGTAAGCCTCGTTCAGTGCGATTCAGAATGAAAATTTTGCCACAGGACTGACAAACTAATGGGTCTATAGTACTTTAAACGTTCTTCGCGCTTTTTCTTGTGTGCCAATAATTTATTGTTCCACCTTGAAGGCATTTCTGTCTTCCTGAGACGCGTTGAGAGTAATATGGAAATTTCGCTTATATTTACACTTCCGCATCTAAACTCCATTAAAAAGAAAAAGGTAGAATGACAAATGTTACCGATAAAATGATCACCCTGTATATTATATAAGTTTATCGTAAAACATAGAGGTTAAAGCAAGTTCTGCTTACCGCAAAATGTCCATAATTTATGAAATCTGAATTTGGGATGTGATAACGAAACTTAGAATACATATTAAGTATATAAAAATTATAGGATAATACATTACTCTAATCAATTATACAGAGTGTCCCTGAAATCATGCCCGAAAACAGGGATTCTACCAGGATTTTCAGTTTGGGGGAGGGGTTGTAAAGCCAAAATTGGGAGGGTGTAAGTGGAATTTTCCACGTTTTCTATTGGGGAGTGTTACTCGCACAGGCAGGTCTGCCAGAAACATAGCCCGAAACTTTGAGGGGTGATGACATCAAAACAAGAAAAACATTCCCTGGGAAGAAATTAAAATCATGCGTAGTTTCGGAGCTACATGAGCTCGAAAGTTACGCTTGACACATAATGACGTAAACGGTATCGGCTTTGAAGTAGTACACGATACATCCATGTAAACAATGTTTACGAGTGAAGGGGTTTTGCAACGTAAGAATTTCATTGTCAAGAAATTAATTTTTTTTCATAGGTCAAGCATAAAAGTCACCTTTAACCTACATTCCACAATCACAAACATAGCTTTTAGGCATATTGGGTACAACTTCAAATGTGATTTGCTAAGTCGACACGGTCTACGTCATTACGAGATGTGACGTCATTTGTAACGATGCTGCTTTCACTTTGAACGCCTGTAGCTCCAAAACTACAGATATTTCGAAATTTCTTTAAAAAAACTTTTGTTTTTCTTTTCATTTTGATGTGAATAATCACCCCCCGAAGTTGGGATTATTATTTCAAGAACACACTGTATAACTACACAAATTCTAGATTTTTCGCCCATTTGAGGTCCAAAAATTATAATTTGAACAAGATTTTGGACTTTTAGAACACGGTGTCTCTCTGTGTAGTGTTATTATATGATTCAAGTTTACCTTTTATTAATGAGCGTCATTTCATGAGAAAATGCTTTAATGAAACATTAACGCTTCTGCTACTTCATTTGACGATCCAAGTTCAAATCACAATCAATTTATTTTTATTTTTTAAAATTTTCCTTGGTTACTCTCTCATATTACAATTTACTACTACCCATCCACGAGTAGTTTTAAAACTAATAAAACAGATTAAGTTAATTAAAAATACGCTGACGCGGGGTATACACTACACTACACTTCATTTCAAAAAGCACACGGTAAACGTAAAGTGTTTCAGTGTTCTATCAAACTCCTTCTGCAGACTAAACAACAATCAACGTTAGTGCCAACTAAATACGTAGATACATTTTAGTGTGTGCAATTTCTTAATTGTGAACGTCTCTTTGGAAAGTATAAACTTTTGAATAGAACTTTGTATTATCTTGTAAATAACGTGAATATCATGTCATTTATAATAGACGGAAAATGAATCTATACCAGCTAGTAATGAATCACGCCTTCTGTAAGCTAGAAACAATGTTGCCAGTACTTGTTAACACATTTCTATACACAACCATGAACATTTTACAGTTCTACGGGAAAATGCAACCATTTATGACGCGTTGCCTATAGCCTGTTGAGCGTGTATCAAATGTTATTATGTCTCTCGCGAAGTATGGAGAGCACGGAACTTTTTTTTTTATCTAGGAGTGATTGTAAATCAGAACTCAAAAGTGTATTATTACGAACACAAACATGTACTGCTAATTAAGGGAACTTGTATTTACTGTTTCAAGATAATTATTGGTTTGTTTTTTGCTGACTGCACAAAACGTGAATAATTAATATTGAAATGATTTCACAAATCATAATTTAGTTGATTATAATTATTAACTACATTTGACTGTTTCATTGCCACTTCAGGAGATTACAAAAAAAAAAGGTTCGGTGAAATATAGAAGGAAGTATATCTAAATAATTAAAAATATGAATTCTTAGAAAGTTACCTTGGATTCTATGGTTACCGACTTTTCCTCTTGATTTGATTTATTGATTTCAAGTGATAACGAAGAAATGATCAGTGTACAAAGTGTCAAGTTGATGTTGATGTAATTCAAGTAATAACGGGTCTGACGTGCCTGCTACTTACAAGAATTATGATTAAAGCAGCACTTACGGAGCTCATGACGTTCACAAAATATCTTTAAAAGGGATTCACTTAAAAGTTTCTGATAGAAATTGGGGTAATATTTCACTCAATTGAAATGTACACTAAAAACTGAACAATTTTGAAGGGATTTTTTAAATGATCGCTACGGTTTTGCAATTACGATAATTTATTTTTTGATGGAATTGAATTGAGTTTCACTTATGCTCTTTAGGCATCTTTGACTCAGATCGGGATAGTGGGTAGAGAGGAGGATGGGAAAAGTAGAGGTAAGGACTTTACTGAATGTACATCCCCGGTATTCCTTTGGTGAAACGGAGGGAAGCCATGGAAATCCTCAGTCACGATTGTTGGCTTTGGGGTTCTAACCTACGTGCTTACTCATTGCCGATCCGAAGTCCATTATGTCATCGCCTGGACCACGGGTGCTGAGTAGTTTATTTTGATGGGACGAATATTGTCAGCATCTTCGTCCATCACCGGAGTTCAAAACTGTTAAGAGAATATGAATCGCTAAAAATTAAAGGGGACGAACTACACTTTTATGTCAATTATCGCTCTGTCAATTGTTGACTGGTGGCGTAAAAAAAACGGCCATTGTTAGAAAAACTACGAATAGTCATCTACAACACAGTCCATGGGACTAAGTATGGGAGGTAGTCTCTTCGGAAAGAATGTCATGTTAATTCCTTTCAATTCTAACCGATTCATACGTAAAATTGAAATGTTGGATTTTGGGAAACAGTGGTGTACCGGGGATATGCATAAAGGGGACATCTTGAAACTTCTAAATATAAAGAAAGGTTAGTTTTCAGTTTGTCAAAATGATTGCTTAGCTCTAAACATCTTTTACATTAAATATATTTTGATAAGCTCTGCCTTGGACCGCTTTTATCTGTGTTTAGAATTAAGCAACTGTTCGTACAAACCCCAAATCTAACTTCTGTTTCTCTCGGGTGGCCGAGAGGTTAGTGCGCTCGCTTTCTGTGAGCGTGGCCAGGTCACTGGTTCAATTCCCGCTAGGGTCCACTGAACTAAGTGGTCTGGAGTCCACTGTAGCAAAAACGGTAGGTCCCGTCCTGTCTCAGGGCGTTAATAACAATTCAAACTTCAATGATCCCTTTATATCTATTCCCGCTACGCCACTATTTCGCCAAATATACGATTCTACGCATGCTCTATTACCATAAACCTTTTGTTTGAATGCATTGGAAACACGAGATGTTTAATAGATCTTGAAGTAAGCATATCGTTTTAACAATCTCTTCTATTACTTTGTGAATAAGACATTAAATCTGAGCGCTGCATAATTTTTGCTTTTGGTATCGGATTCCGATTCTTCGACCTCTGCCTTTCTGGTTGAAAATCAATTTTGCTTACTTTTGAAATTTTCTCCTACTTTATTTTATACAACATATTCTCAAAACAGAATCCCAAGATGGCTGATACAATAGATAGAAGATGAAAAATGACGTAGAGCTTGTTCGGAAGACTAAACTTTATTTTCAAAAGCAACCTACCAATTTGTCTCAAGCGTAAAATCTATACTTAATATATCTTACCTGTGATGATGTACGGGTGTGAAGCTTGGAAATTGAATACGCAAACGACTCAAAAATTAAGAGTGAAAGACAGAGTAATGGCGAGATGCATGCTAAGTATAAGTAGGAGAGACAGGAAGACAAATGAATGAATTCGCTCGCAAACAAAGGCAGAAGGTGTTATCAAGACTGCGAAGAAGAAGTTGATATGGGCCGGTCACATAGTTAGACGAACAGATGGAAGATGGACGACAAATGTTCTACATTGGATTCCCAGGGAAAAGAAATGACCTAGAAGAAGTTCAAATGCAAGATGGGTAGATGAAATCAAATGTTTTTTTTCAGCAGTCACATGGACAAAGATAGTAGCTGACTGTAGATCTGTGGGGGGAAATGCGGGAGGCCTTTATCCAGCAATGGATAGAAAATTACTGAATATTATGATGGTGATTCTCTATCTTAAAAGCCTAGTCCAAATTGAACCCTAAAAACTTTGGACTTCGGCCGTCACGATTCGCCCCTTAGCTATTAAAATCCACACCCATATCCCTGCCGGGACTCGAACCGGGATCGTCGAGCCGTTAGCCTACCGCCGCAGACCGCACGGCCACCCGGCCGGTTGATCTCTAAAAGTTATAATAATAATATAATTCACAGCCATATTCAACCCACTACTGGATGAGGCCTCTCCCGGAAGGAGGAGTTCGTCTACTGCTCCCACGCTGACCAGACGCGTTGGGACTTGGGAGAGGAAAGCCGAAGCTCTAAACTGCGATCGCTACTGTCTTTTATTCACAGCAGCTCCCCAATTGTCCTTAAGAAGCAGGGTCAACACCGAAATTTTGAGCCCCACCGGGACCGCGCGTATAGAAGCTGAGCGCGCTACCGACTAGGCTACGCAGGAGTCTAAAAGTTATATCATTTTATAAATAAATGCAAGTACATAGATAAAAAATATCCGTTGTGAATCTTCACATACAGGACGGGCAGAACTGTAGGACCAAACAAGAAATTGCAATAATTGATATTCCGTTAGTTCTATAAAAGATTTATTTCTCTCGTGTACAAAACACAAGACATAAGTAGCGGCATATATTATCTGAGAATTCTTCTAAGACAAAAGCAATTTCCAACCAATTCAGATGGAATGCACTGGAATCATCTTTCTGAAATTCCATTTGTGGAACAAGAATTCCAAGCAAGGTAGTCAAGATCATTTGCCAAAAATATTTTTCTTTTTCTTCTTCTTTTTTAGAACCACTTTTGCAAATTGCTTTTTCTTGTTTCTTACGCACTTCATATATAATGTAAGAATAGCAAAATAAAAGAACAGCGACACAAATATAGTTCCGGATTTTCCTAAACAATAAACTACTAAGATAAGAAAAAAACACCCGTTGTTGGAGACGACGGAATTACTCAATATTTCTTTGGCTTCCCTTGGCATTGTGTTTTAGCGACGGGTTAATTTGTGGGTCTCTTGTCACCTGAATGACAATGAGATGCTTGAATTAAAATGGCGGGGTTTCCCTCCAGAACAACTCTTTGGGATTTTACGCTCAATGTCTTTTTAAAAATAAACAAGAGGCGACGCATTTTAATCGGAAGAAATCCTACATGAGTTTGAGAGTTGGAAGTTAGGTCATTAGCATAATAATGTATAGGTTATATAATGTTCGTCGTTTGCAAAAATAATGAACAGAATCTTGAAATTTAAACACGTTTTATTCTATTTATTGATCAGGTACCTCGCGATTGTATTATCAAGCGAGATAGAGCAGCGGTTTCGTGATTGTCCGGTAATCGTAACATCCTTACTTCGAGTCCGAGGTTTATTAACGTCGTTCAGAATTTGAGGACGCTTTATCACTAAAATTTGAACTTCTGTGTTTTTGCTAGAATAAGGAGTGACGTCATTTACTGATCTCGTCTATTTACACCAAGTGTAAGACTTTATTTTTATGATATGGTATATTTTGTGGATGGCGTGCTGCAAGTGGGCCTAAATAAGTGTTGATAAAAATGACCTGCATAAAATTTGTACGTAAACTCGACCAATTGTTATATTTCATTATATAAAAAGGTTTACAAGTTTCTTCTTTTTCTTGGTCAGGATTTTGTTATTTTAGAAACACATGAAATCAGATATAATTCTTACAGTGTAACTCAGTTATAGCGACATCGGTTATTCACAACACCTCGCCTATAGCATCAGGTATTCTATGGTACTAACATATTCCTCATAACGGTATAAACCTCGGTTAAAACGACAAATTTTTTCAAGTTCCTTGGATGTCGTTATAACCGAGTTCTACTGTATTTGGGAAAGTCCAGGCCATTCCCTACACTTTGGTATAACTAAGAACTTTATTGGCAACATATTATACACGTATTCTACGTGTTTGTGGGGCCAAATTCCAGTTCATATAGTCATCTGCTTTCAACGATGATGCTCGAATTTCCTTGCTTATTCTCTATTTAAGCAATTGACTCTTTTTCTGCATAGTTCATACTTCTTTTTATATGATTACGAAATGCCGTGCTAAATATGATTATAGGCTAATAGGTTCTACGATGTATGCTGCATATTAATTAGAGAGTGAGGCGATGTTATCCATATTTGGTGAGAATTCGTGCCTTTCATCTCCTTTTAAGGAAACGAAATTCGCCTGGTTATGCCGCAACCAACATAACTCCGGGACGTTGTGCAATTGCATAGTGTTGCAGGATCAAATCAAAAGGGTTCAGTTCAAGTACTTTTATTTTACGTTCCAACAGATTGTGTTTTAAATGGATATACAAATGAATTATCACCAAAAGAATGAATTTGCAGAATTCAGTTGAGGTTTACAGCATCTTATCTCAATGCCTGAGATTATATATTTGATTACCACCTTACCATTCTGCTAGATGAATGGTTTATGTTAGTAAATAAGAGGTCCTGCGTGCCACGATGGGATGAGACAGTTGAGGGAAACACATCAATGTGTCGTGTGACGTCGTATAGTAGTGGAAGTTGTAGTGTATTTGCTTAAGCGGATTTTGGGTATGTTTTGTTTAAAACTGTTATGCGTTTGCAATAATGCTTCTTTCGAAAGACTGAACTCGAGTTTTATGAACCGTGTTGTCCAACATTTTATAGTTTTTCGACGACTTTAATTAGTACGACGGATTTGCCATAATAGAAATATACATTAAACACATTAGTTTTGATTTGCGATTAAAAATACGTTGTAACGTTAAAAACAAAAGATAAAAAGGAATAATAATAATAACTTTCTTACTCTATGGCTTACGGAACTCGCAAGTTCATCGCCGCAGTAACAAAAGTTCGCCATAGGATTCTATCCTGAGCAAGATCAAGCCAGTTTTCATCACAAACACCTACTTCTCGAAGATCCTTTCTAATATTATCATCCCAACGACGTCTCGGTCTTCCTAACGGTATCTTTCCCTCCGGTTTACCAACCACAATGGAATGTAATCTTTGTTCCCCCCATCCGAGCTACATGGCCTGTCCACATTACTCGTCGCGATTTCATTATCCTTACAACATCGGATGAGTCGTAAAATCCGTGAAGTTCTTCATTATGCAATCTCCTCCATTCCCCAGTCATCTCGTCCCGTTTCGGCTCGTGTATCTTTCTCAAGTCCTTATTTTCAAGTATTCGTAATTTATGTTCATCTGCTAGGGTCATGCTCCAACTTTCGCAACCGTAAAGTATTACCGGCAGAATAACCGTTCTGTACATTTTCAATTTCAACTTTCTTGATATTAATCGCGAGGCCTATTAAATCTGCATCATCCGCGTATACGAACAGTTAATTCAAGTCATTCAGCGTTAGTTCCTTTTTGTCCTCTTTTATTTTCTGAATCGCATATTCTAACGCAAAGTTACAAACAGTAATAGTGACAAGGCATCACCTTGTTTCAATCCGTCGCGAATCCCGAAACTATCTGACACATTATTACCTATCCGTACTCTGCTTATAGGGTCACTGAGACACATCCTCACTAGTTGAACAAGTGTTTTTTCGGTTTTCTTAAAATCAATGAATAGCTGGTGACCAGTCCCATTATATTCCCATTTCTTCTCTAAGATTTGTCTCAAGGCGAAAACCTGTTCCAACGAGGAACTATTTCTTCTAAATCCACATTGGTGATCTCCAATTATTTCATCTACGTATACGCTGAGACGAGTCAGCAGGATATTACTCAGTACTTTGTAACATGTTGGAAGTAAGGAGATTTCGCAGTAATTTTTACAGTCCGACTTATCGCCTTTTTTATAAATCGGAGCTATTATTGAGGTTTTCCATTCCCTTGAAAGCTCCTCCTTTCTCCATAAAGCACTTCTCAATTTATACAGTTCCTTGATTAGTGCCGTTCCTCCCGCTTTAATTAAGTCGGCTGGAATATTATCTATACGTTGTGATTTGAAAATTTTCAATTTCTTTATCGACATTTCGACCTCGATCTCGCTAGGTTTGGGTATCCGCGGTTCTGCTGTGTAGATTTTAAATTCTTCTGTTGTTTACATTAAGAAGTTTGTCGAAATAGTTTTTCCACACATCGACAATTTTAATCAGATCCGCTTGAAGATCTCCTCGTTCATTTCTAATCATCCGTTATCTAGGCTGGTAACCTCTCCTTAACGATTTTACCCCTTTGTACAGATCTCGTATGTTATTTACCTCGCTGTTTTCCTCTATCTACTGAATTTTCTGCGTCAGGCATTCTCGCTTTTTGTTTCTGAACCCCAGTGTGACTTGCGTTTCGCGTTACTGTAGTGGTTGGTATTTGTTTCGCTTTTATTACTTAGCCATCGTTGGCTTGCTTGTTTCCGTTCCTCATGAAACTTAAGACATTCTTTATCAAACCAAGGCTTGTTTATTCTGCTGTTCTCACTTAATAATATAAATAATACTCATAATAATAATAATTTAATTTATTGATTTATTTATGTGCTATGAACAGCAACAAGGCCTATATAACACAAGTTACACGTCTGAAATGCAACAGCTATTACTGCTTACAAAGCTTCAGAAGATTACAAATATATGTTTCATGAGGAAAGAGTGATGACAATTTATATCCGTGGATACAGCCAGTTCATGTTCCATAGGTAACAAGTACAGAAATTCAATACATTAAAAGAAAAGGATAAAAACTAAAAGAAATATAAATCTGGTATGAGATGTATCCTTTCTACAAAGTTACATTGGAGCTAACGTCTCACAAGACTAATATAAATATAAATTGCGAATAAATCCCATTTACAAAAATAAATACCGTAAAATATTATCATAATCAAAATCTGGTTGTCTTTTCGTACATTGAACTGGAATTCTTAACCATTCTGTATAGTGGGCTCCCTTGTCCCAAGAAAATTGTAATTTCTAAGATAATGTGAAGGTACCAAAAAAATCATTTTTTTCCCAAGAGATAGCTGAATGTTACTCTATTATCTAGCACATCATATACGTATAAATTATCCACCTTTCAACGTGCGTCTTACATCTAGAGGTTCCAATTGAAGTATGAACACAAATCTGAATAGCCGCTACCGTTATAAGGTAGACCAATTCTATTAGATAATAACCTAAAGAAGCATTTTTGAACTGTTTCTATACCGTCAATTGCTGCTCTAGTAGGCGGATACCATATTCCGCTAGGACGTTCAAACTTGGGTCTAATAATTGTCTTATACAATGTTATGTAAGTTTGTACTTTCCTGAGATCACTCCATTGATGGAAAATCAATCCTATGATGTACCTAGCTTCTCTTACTATTTTGTCGATATGATTATTGAATTTCAACTTATTATCGAATTTCACACCAAGGTCACAAGTGAGTGCCAAGTTGGCAATTTTCTGTCCTTTAATTTTATATCTGCTTACAATGTAATTGGTCTTATTTGTATATCTAACAAAATTAGTTTTATTGATATTTACTTTCATTCTATTTTCTACGCACCACTCATCTATTTTATTTATATCAGATTGCATGTCATTAACATCAATATTATTATTGATTGGCCCCTAGTAATTTTAGGTCATCAATATATAATATCGGAGTCGTATGAATTGCCCTTGTACAGATGTCATTTATGAAAACGTTGAATAGAAGTGGTCCCAGAGGAGACCCTTGAGGGATACCGTTAGCTATTGTAATTTCCTGTGATATACAATTTCCAATCTTAACTTTAAATGTTATGTTATTTAAATAACTAGAAAACCATGCAACGTAGGCAGGAGATAGTCCCAAGATACGTAGTTTACCTGTTAATAAAGAATGATTTACACTATCGAAAGCTTTTGATAAGTCGAAGTATACAACATCACACTGTGGTTTATTACTCATAAACCTTTGTATCTCACACATAATAATAATGAAATAGTATATGATTAAAAACAAAGCAGTCAATGGCCTACATAGCGTCATAACTTCTAAAAACGCTCACAGAATAAAAATTGTTTTCTATTTTTCATTACTATTTCTTTACGTTAAAATAGTGTTGCGAGTTGTTAAAATTCTTCGCTTACTTACTTACGTACTCTATGGCTTACGGAATTCGCAAGTTCATCGCCGCAGTAACAAACGTTCTCTATAGGATTCAATCCTGAGCAACTTCAAACCAGTTTTCATCACAAACACCTACTTCTGAAAGATCCTTTCTAATATTATCCTTCCAACCTCGTTTCGGTCTTTCTAACGCTCTTTTTTCGTCAAAAACTTCACGTACTTTACGACTCATCCAATGTTGTAAGAATAATGAAATTGCGACGAGTAATGTAGGCAGGCCATGTAGCTCGGATGGGGGAGAAACGAGGTTTATATTCCTTCGTGGTTGGTAAGACGGAGGGGAAAAATTCTCCGCATTTAATAATAATAATAATAATAATACGAAGTCGTATCAGTGCAAATGTATTCGGAGGCAGAATGTAAGATTTCTTTCTGAATTTTTTCGTTCTTTTTTTTCACAAGGCACGATAACTTGTAATTTAATACTGGCCAGTGCAAACTGCTATCATCAGTCCCTAAAACGCAATGCACTTTTTTCTACATTATTTGTTGATATACACCACTTGTTTTTATTTCAGTAACAAGTTTAACGAAGTGGAGTTTCGAAATAAATCTGTCCTTATTTAGAATAAATAAGATTTATAAAGATGCATTGATGGTACCATGATCAAATTCCTAATCCTCTTTTGCTTAAACTAAAGAGAAAAAATTGTATTGTAATATACATCACTTATGTTTAAATCTTATCCATCTCTCATCATAAGTTCTTTTTATATTAAGATTTGAACAACAGTCTCTTTAAAATTCTGAACCTTTCGACCTTGAATTTTTTAAACTTTTAATCGGATTTCGTAATTTTAGTATATAAATTTAATGTGCAAACAATAGATGAAAAGAGATGTGGGAAGTTTGAAATATGATTACGTATTGTTGACACTTTTTTGACATGCTCAGGTATCCATCCTCATTTCTTAAGTATATTAGGCGCCGCCTGTCCTTGAACTGTCCGATCTAAACCAGAAACATTAATCGTTTTTTTTTTCCTGTTCTTTAGCAATAATCTCCACATCCTGTTCCTCAAAAACAAATTATTCCTTTCCCCCATTTTGAAACGATTCTTTTCCTTTGCAGATCTCTTTACGACCACACATACAGTACACTTACTCACACACTCCAACCTACGGTGCCACGTTCAGAGTCAAGGTCAATTGTTTTAACATCTTCTAATGATCTCTTTTCATTTTTGCATGCAATATTTTTAAATGGCGTTTCTTGCGACAAAGTACATCTTCTGTTTATTAATTGAAAACTTTCTTTTTTCAAAACATCACCCACACTCGTATACAGTAGACGAAGAGGGTGTGTTTCTTTTTTGTTTATGTACTTCCATCCTACATATCCAGTAATATGGATGAAGTAAAATGTATTAATTTTTAATTATACTTGATGGGTTATTAACGATGACCATAAAGAGTGCTGTTTAAGTAATTGACATTGGGGAAGATGGGTGGTGCATTCGGCGATAGACACAATAATCATTCCGTAGATGATGTCATAATGGTGTTCATTACGACTACGTATTTACAGGTACCTCAGTAGAAGTTATACAAAGATATTTGGTAAATCGAGAGATCAACGAATAGATTATATTAACATTGATTGATCCATAAAATAATCATATAATGATTCAGCTACCCCATAAACAAAAGTCGGCGGGCCGCTCACTTTTGGTTGTGAACTACTTGATCTCATCATAATTATCACTAGTGTTCTGCCGATAGCGGCAGAACCTTCAAGTAAATCTAAGCCCTATATATTCATCTCGATCTTGTTATGGAACATCAACTGTATAGTTAATCAGAGTCTTCCTTACAAAATTTATGAGTGTTTTGCTTTCACATGCTATCAAGCATTCATTCCCGTCTTGATGCGACACATTTAGATATATTGAAACCCTTTGATACAATAAATCTAAACTTTCTTCTTCATAAAAATGGCTAACAGATTTTCACATAGACGGGAAACTTCTGTCCTTGCTAAAAGATTATCTCTCGGACCTAGAACAACATGTCTTCTCTTGACTCTGTTAGGGTATAAGTGTGTGATCACAACTTGCACAAATATCAGATCAACATACTTTAAATGTATTGTATTCTAAGTTTCCAAAACAATAAACAGAAAAAAATATGTAATAAATAGAACAAAATTTAAGCAAGTACTACATGGCCATTAACTTTACGTTTGAGCCAGCTTTTAAAAAAGAAGAGAAGCAGAAAATGTATTTCTGTTATCTATGAGAAAATGTAAGTGAAATGATTTTTAACACTATTATAGCATCAAACTATCTACTCAAGATTGTATAACACTACATCTCTACTGGAGCATAGCTATAAACTAAACTACTAGTTTGCCGTTAAAAAGACAAACACAAGGAAAGACAAAGAAAGGAGTTTGATAAAATCAAAATGAAATGAAAATAAATTTTAAACATAGAGTTAGGAATATAAATAGAGTAAACCTTAGGCTGTTTTGTCGGAGAGGGGAATGAAGCCAAGAGACGGAAGGGACGAGGCATTTCGGCCATTTTAACTGGCCCCATATTTAGAGTCCCTCTTTTCCGAGTATTGCCTCTCTCAGGTGCTCTCATCCTCTATCGAAAAAGGCAATCCTCACAGTACTCGGTATAGAGGGACTCTAAAGGGGACACGCAAGATGGCTGCCGATGAACCGAATTTGACGTCATGTACCAGTATGTTCTCTCTATTTTCTTCCTAACTCTATGGTTTTAAAACATGAAATAAGTTTGAACGATCATTGTAGGAAGAATAAGTATTTTATGAAGATTTATTGTAAGGAAAACATAATCAAAGGAAAACAATAAGGAAAATTCGTCAATGAAATAAAGTAATCCTTGTTGTTGAACTTCCTGAATATTTCTTTCAAGAGAAGTTGTTCTTATATAATTAAATAAAGTTAAGAGTGATTGGTTAATAACGTATTCTACGTAGGTATATGAAACGTTCTATGCTTATCGCACTTACCGGTACAAACGCATATGTTGCGGTACTGATAGAATAACAGAGAGAATCGAAAGTGGATAAACAAATTAATTTAAGTTCTACCTACTTAACCTAAGAAAATACCGTAACAATTCAACTTCTAAATTTCTTTCTGTGTTGTCTGGTGTACCACATAATATATTTAAAAATCTACAGCCTAATTACGGCCATTTTATACGAGATATATTGAACATAAGTAACAACAATAACAGGAAAAGAATTTGTGGATGGAATCGGCCCTGAACTTATTCGAGGTACAATCCCAACATTTGCCTGGTGTGACCGTGGAAAAGCAGGGAATACCTTAGTCAGAATAGTCGGCACATGGTACCAAACCCGGATCCTTCCGACTACAAAGCAAGCCTTCTACCGACTGCTTTACCTCATCGGTTAAAATGAATACACTCTGTTAAAATGATGATTCACTTTCATTTAAAATAAATGTCTGCCATATTGGAAAATGTGTCGGACTACCTTGATATCCATTGAGATTTTAATACAAGACCTTGTAAGCATTAAATATATTGTTATATGATTCCTGTAACATGCATTTTTATCCTATTACATCTTGACCCTTGATAATTATAACCCTTTGCTTGTACTTCGAAATTTATATTAAGACAAAGAAAAGTATCGTAAAACCTTCTGTAACAACAATGGACAAGAAGATAGTTGTTTCTCTTGCATTGTTATCAAGCGTTGCACGATAACAAATCACAACATAGAATCATACCCTACAGGAAATTGAACTATTGCACTCAAACAATTGCACTCACTTTGTATTCTTGTCGAGAACTTGTAAGACGAACGAGAGTTTGCAAGAATGAAAAGTTCTTACTGTTATTTGTTTTAAAAAAAAGAACGATTGTTATTATAGTATTCACCAATGCATCTCTAACAATAAGACAAAGAACAAATTCTGCCGACATAGTATATTCATGCACAAAGGAAATTTATAAATAGATCTTATTTCATGTGGCTTCAGGCAGTCTACACACATCGTTAATTGACCTTCTTGTTCATCTGTCAGGAAATACAGTTTAAAAAGAAAAGAACTAAAAAAAAAAGTACCTCTTTTGATTTGTCTTCCGAGAACAATTATGCTGCTTCGTGCACTCGTGATATGAATAGATTCTATTCTACAAAATACATTTAATCTGCAAGTTTCATCACTACCTGATAATCCGATACAGATAAATAACTAACTGCATTATTTGATATCATCGTCAAGTGGCGCTGCTTCGAATCCTGCTCACATTGGCTCATCTTACCTAGTCACATCAGTCGTAAGCCGGGATGCGAATTTTGTATCTGTAATAGAAATGTGCAACTAGGGGCGGAGCTTACTTAAAGAACCAATCAGATGAGATTTTACAAATAGCAGTAAGTTGTTCTCAAATATCGTTTCATAAAAGAAAGCCATAATAAAGTGTCTACATTTGTAGTGTTGCATCTCGGGATTAGTCGCGCGCAAAAAAAGCTACGTATTTAGTCGCGCTCGGAATTTTGTTTCGCACGATAATCGTACAACAAACCTACCACACAAATTAAAATAAAATTATTTTTATTGTATTATTGGGTATGAATATTGACCAAACTTGTCAGTTATTGTTCGCACAATAAAAGAAAAAAAAAATATGAAGAAAACTGGTTAGCATTGCAGTAACAGAAACAGCAACTTCATTTAGTCGCGCGCGGAATTTTTTCTCCGCAAAACAAACCACTCAAATAAAATTACTAATGCTCTCCCAAGGTTCGGGGGGAAATAAAAGTTGCATTTTTAGCGTAACAAGAGAGGATAGAAAGGCAGAAGACAAGTGCTTCTTTCATTTAAAAGAAATATCAATGAAAATAGTTTAATGCGGAACAAAATTTGCCCTGTTGAAACAAAGATGACTTTCTTTCTCATTATACCATGACTATTCAAAGAAATAATTTTGTTCATGAAATACCTGAATAGTTAATTAGTTACGACGATCGAAATAGAATCAAACTCACTGAAGATCCCTTCGCAGAAACTTCAGATTCTTAGACGTGTTGGATGTACTCTCGACCTACATCAGTACCTCGTCCGACCTATTAGGAGTCGCCAGTGCTACGGACGGTATTGAGAAGGGACAACTAATTTCCAAATTGCCTTCGTACTGCCTCTATTCTAGCGCCTTTATTGAAACATCTTTTACTACTACATCCAAAAATGTTCCACACTTTTAACAATAGTTTCGCTAACGATACCCAAATATCATCAGGATTGCAACAATACAAGGTAGAAAGCCTGTAAGTAAGCATCGTTTTCCCTACTCTACCCATTGTCCCAAACAGATACGATTATGTACACTGTAAAAAAATAAAATATTTATTTTAATTTTTTTTAAAAATACATGTCTATTTATTTCTCTGTGCTCAAGAGTAAGTAATGTGTAGAAGAAGTGTGGGTAGTTTTCGTCTTTCTGAAGATTAACTTTTGAACACTTCTCGAACATATTTTGATCATAGTATGTGCTGATAAACTCAGGCTATGATTGAGCTAAAAACACCTAATAAAGTTGCCAATGGCGAGTATCATCCCCAAATTCTTGGGCACCCTCTCCCTCAAATGCAAACTCTATTTACATCTTCCCAATTTAGGCTTTACACACCTCCAAAAATTCCCAGACAAAATCTCTGTTCTGAATGTAGGACTAAAATTAAGCGTTAAATCAACTACAAAACTCCTTCAGTTATCGAATGTCAACATCAATTCACAGTAAATAAGTCTTGAATACTATCTGCATGGATATCAGTAACTCATCATGCGGGGACCGTAAATAATGTAAACTGTATACTTCTGTAACTTTGTTTTTTCTAAGAAATATATATTTAAAAAAAAAAGAAGGAAAAAGTTACGAATTAAAACGTTTTTATGTCTTGGGATTTACTAAACCAAAATTTGAAATAAGGAAAACAAATGCAACTTTCTCTCCTAGATAAAGCTCTCTAAATATCTAGTATTATCTCTTAAATTTCAAAATGTACTGGATATGTTTCTTATTTAATTACAAATTTGTTATGTTCTTGCTACATAACAAAGGTTGTACACATTAGCATTTGATACTTAAAATCGTACTTTGTCTACTAGAATTTTTTGTATAATAATGCTAATTATACAAGACGTCCTTTTATTAATATATAAAATAACATGAATGATAATTATAATTTTACATGTAAATTGGTTTCTATTTTCCTTATAGTGTTAACAAAAATAAAATTTTGTTAAAAAACATTTAGTGCCATTTCCAATAGCCTTTACTAAAATTCCTTTGTATCGCAAGTTAAATCTTCTTAATCTATCTATCTAAGTAAGCTATCCCCGATATGGCACACTAAATAATTATAGACCCCCTATACTTGTGTCCCTCCTAACCCGGTCTGACCCGAACATAGGTGACCCGGCGACCCGGATCGAAACTTGACGATCTGGGAAACATAATCAAATAAGACTTTCGGCGTTCTACTTTTCGTGCTTTGGAGGTAACATCTAGGTCCTGGTCACCCCTAAAAGAAACACTTTTCATACGGAAGGAAATCATTAAAAACTCTATTTTGTCCTTCGGGTCCGAAGCCCAGATCCGGTCCAAAACTTGACCCGAATGACTCCTAACGCACTGGTGTAATGTGATTTCTGCACAAATACAAATTTATGAGACCTAAATACTGTTCCAAAATAAAACATTAATTACATTTGACAACAATAGTGTATGCCCCAAACAAATAAAGCAATGTGAACACACAAAATAATTCTCTCTTTTTTTTTTTTTTTTTTTACAATTGGTAAAATTTCTAAGCGACCATTTCTGACCGTAATTTAGTATCATTTCCAAAAGACGAACAGCTTTATATATCGACTTCAATGCGAGCGGTCCCGGGTTCGATTCCCAGTGGGGGCTCAAAAAATGTCGGTGTTGACCCAGCATCGTGAGGACAATTGGGGAGCTGCTGTGAATAAAAGACAGTGGCGATCACAGTGAGAGTTTCGGCTCTCCTCTCCCAACCCGTCTGGTCAGCGTGGGAGCAGTAGACCAACTCCTCCCTTCGGGGAGAGGCCTCATCCACTAGTGGATTGAATATGGCTGTGATTTATTTTATTATATATATTATATATATAACACGTGGCATACCTGTCATCTTGAAATGGCATAACAGTTGCTCATCTCTAATCAACAACATGTTATTAACATGTGTAAACAGTAAATCACTTACCACTCTGTTTACATCCATTTCCTGAAATTTTTACCATGAATACATTACAACTTTAGGACCGGGACTTTAGGCTTCCCGGAAAAGATCTGGGAATTTAAATATGTGAAGATTCGCGGGACTTTGAGAGACCAAACCGGGACAGTCACCGCCAACCCGGGACGGTTGGCCGTACTATTGGAGTACAATCCAGCACTTGGACCGTACGTCAGTCATCATCATTATCATATTCAGCCACTTTCTATTCACTGTTGGATGAAGATCTCCCCTTTTCTTTCCACATATCACAGTCTCCTGCTATCCTCATCCATGTAGCTCCTGAAAAACGCTTAATTTCATCTACCCATCTTGCATTTGAACGTCGTCTCGGTCATTTCTTTTCTCTGGGAATCCAATGTAGTACATTTGTCGTCCACCTTCCATTTGTTCGTCTAGCTACGTGACCGGCCCATCTCCACTTCATCTTCTTCCCAGTCTTGATTATTTATATCTTCTACCTTTGTTTGTGCGCGAATCCATTCATTTGCCTTCCTGTCCCTCCTAGTTATTCCTAACATGCATCTCTCCATTGTTCTTTGTGTGACTTAATCTTTGAGTCGTTTGCGCATTCACGTATGTCAGTATTGAGTACTAAATAACCGTATATCATCGGCCAGCTAGGACTTGTGGCAACTCTGCTTTGGCAACTACTTTTGCAGGCTATGTAACAAACACAACCAGATCTTGCTTAACTTTTAAATATTAACTCTACCAGTCGTTAAAAATTTACTAGAATTGACGAGTAAAGAAATCAGTACTGACATTTTGCGTTCAGAGGTCAAGATTACAAACGAAGACATTGAAAAAGCTTAGTGCTGTCTGTACCAACTGGCCTTGATTTCCAAGCCTTTGTCTGCTTTCAGTCTAATGTATGCATTGTTAAAAAGATAGAAAGGAAAAAAAGATAAACTGCAACTAAGATAGAGAGAATACAACACGACAGGGCGGTGAAGGAAACAAAAGACGACATACAAGCACAACTTTTCTGGCTGACGGAAGAGATGGGAATGGCTCCCTCTAGCGACAAATAAGCGCAAACGTTTCCTTGTAGTGTTCAATTACTTGTCGCCCTACAATCCATCACCGATGATATGTTACATCAATTAGTGGGCACTTGTTACTTACCCGTGGAACAATTAATTTTTCTCCTGAAAAGGATTTTGGGTGCAGACAGAACAAAGAATTTATTCTTAAAAATCAAGGAAGACAAACTAAACAATTGAAACTCGCCTTTCTTTTTTAAAGTACGATTTCCAAAATTGGGAGACCTCATTCAGGAAATACTGTCACGTTCTCACTTTTGGTGTGCTGTTCACACATTGATCACATAAATGTTTCCGCGACATAAGGACAACTAGCTACCACGTCATAATCCTAGGATCAAGGACTCAGCTATATCATTCATTTTGGATTATTTTAAAGATACTAATACAGTGATTTGTATTATCATCATCATCTCATCCTGACTAAGGTTTTTCCAGGGTTTTCCTCAGTCACACCAAGCAAATGCCATAATTAGAAGTAATCTTCCGCATTAGATGTATTGTCTAGTTAAGAGAATGTAACACAAGTGTATAATGTGTCATTATTATGAAATGTTTCGCATTAAGCATATTTTGCTAAGCCAAAATTGGGCAGTATGATACAAATTAGACCGGACAAGTTGGTACGTGTACATGGAAAAGTCGTTCACATTTCTATGGATCAGTCTTTCAAGTAGCATTTTCGAATATTTAATACTCATACAGAGACTATTAATTTGCCTGAAGTTTATAATGGTTTAGTGAAGCTAGTGTTCTCTTCAGTGATAGATATGTTTTGTAAATAAAATTTTAGCAAGCATAATAAAGGTGGGTACTTAAATTCCTGAGAATTATTTTATCGAAAAATTAGTAACACATAGTTTGCATAATTAGGTATAAGCCTAAGGTTAGTTAAGGTTTAGGTTTAGTCTTATATTTGATATAGTATCAGTATGTTTACAGAGATAAATACATAGAAGAACCCAGGTTGGTAAAATGGCTAACACCTCGTTTTCTGTAAGTGTGTTCCCTGGTTCAAATCCAGTGTGCGTCAATTAGTCAGAGAACAAATAGTGTAGAGCCGATTCTTAGAAGCCCATTACCTCGTTTTGGACGTTAATCACGATTCAAGCAAGATGCGAAAGCTATTGTTAATAGACGTGTAGTTCGTAATCGTAACGTATGTTCATATATCTGGTATCATTGCCACATCATCAATATACCATCTTGTTCCAAAATTCACAACTTGCTTATTAAAACTGGTATATCTTGTGTTTATTACCTGACTAGTTGATTTGCTCGCACGTTGGTGTGAGGTGAATAAAATATGTTGGCAACAGTCTTCGGGACTATCACCAAATACTCGCTTCCCCGACGGGCTGCGTCCCCACACTTTTGGGGGACTGCGCCCCCATTTATTGTAACATACTCGTGATACCTTCATACCAAATTTCATATCTCTATGTTTATCGGTGTGAAAGATGGTTTTTGAGCGGCCATTTTGAATCCAAAATGGCGACGTTTTCAAAATGTTGTAATATTTTCTTAAACTACTCTTGATCATACACCTTTATGCCAAATTTTGTATCTCTAGCTCAAACGGTGTGGAAAATGTTTTTTTGGCGACCATTTTGAATTCAAGGTGGTGACTGATATGATAACTTCCCACACGGGTCTAATATCTGATCATGTGCGAAACATCGTTCCAATCGGTCAAGCCGTTTTGGCGTGATGATGACGCAAACATACTAATATTCAGTTTTATATATAGATATATTGAGGTATAATATTTTAGAAGTTTAGCAGATGGACCAACCATCAAAAGAAAGTAGGAAATATTGAATTCTGAGAAATGTTTTCCTCACAAAAATATCGAGACTAAAAGATAGTCTCATCCCCTTCCCCTACAGGTACAGATGACACGATACCTGTGGCCGCACATGGTTTTCAAATGTCAAAATGGATCTCTGCATGGTGTGAAAAAACAACTGTTCCGTGTCTTCACATCACCGTTGTTTGTTAATTAAGCGTGACAGACTTGAAGGGGCAAAAAAGTGAACAAATTTGTTATGCATTAAAAGGCAACATTAAATATTGATTTACCATGCATTAAATTTACATTAATATAAACTGTAAAAGGCTACTGGACATGTCACTCTTAGTTTAATACGGCATATGATTTGTTCTGGCATGTGTCCTTGCCATAGACAGAAACTGAACGGTGCCAACTACCTTATATAAATAAAAAAAAAGCACGATTTAACAGTCAGGGGAATCAATCGCGTAGAAGTTATTTACCTGCAGAAAATGGCGGCCGGTATCCGAGTTGGTACTGAATATCTCATTACCAAGTTCTGTGTTACTTACTCGAATACCCGGTTCCAGCCATTATATGAGCAATCCAGTTCCCGAATCGCCTATATATCATCCAAAAGGTTCCTGGATATTACACAAGGAATCAGGTATCTAGACCCGCAGATCTTGGTTCTGAGTAATTAAAGGGATTCACAATTAGATTGAATCACAAGATTTTACCCATTACTCAGGTTCGGATTAAGGTCAAGTGGTGCCCTCAGCTCAAGACAGATGTTATTCTGAACTCCTCTTCATTTATTTAACTTACAAAACCTTTCGTATAAATGTATATCTACTGAAATCACCTGATCTCAAGGTCATGTTTCATAACTGTGTATGAAACAATACTCTTTCTGTAGAAATCGGTGTTTCTGGATAATTTTAAAATTAATTATCGAGATATATCATGTTTGTAGGAAAATAACATCATATTTTATTTCTCCAAGCTTGAAGACACCTTATTATTTCAGTGCTAACCATTCAGCCAATGCAAATCCTACCCTATGCAATTAATAAGTCATTAAAGTACAAGTATGTGTAACAACACTAACTGTCACTTGCATTTCGTTCAGAAAAAATCCTGTATTTGTGTTACATCCACAGTTCCAAGATAAGTGATTTATCGTATACACTGAGCTACCATTGCAAAACTGAAATCCTTATAGGCGAAATTCTTGCTGTTAAAACAACATCGTAATACCAGAAAGATATTGCTTGTATCAGTTACTTAGTCAAACTGCTAGATAGATCTCCTTAAAAGCACAAGTACTAAACGTTCAATTGCTGACCATTAGCCTCTGTGTCGCCAGTTCAGAACACGTGAAATAAAAGCCCTAAACACGTGCCATCCAAACCCTCTCATCACGTCAACTTTGTGTAGTCACTATTATGAACTTGTTCCAAAGAGGCTATGATGACAACCTGTAGAACAATTTATGATCATTTTTTTTCAACATCTTCCGGTTCGTAAACTTGCAGAATCGTTGTTACCAAGCGCCGGCCATTGCATAAACCACAAGAAGGTTTTAAGAAGTACTCATTAAAGTACTTTATGAAAGTTTAATGCGAATCCAATCATAAAAGGATTATGCATTATGCTTTGGATTCTTCTGTTCTTTTAGTATTGTTACGTAGTTCTGTTTTATATACCTTGATGGCCTTAGTAAAATAACTAGTCCATTGACTTTTCTTCAAGAGGAAACTAGTTGCCTTCAGATTTGGAAAAGGCTACAGAAAAACCAGTGGAAGAAGCAGAAGGAGATGAGAGGGTTCTTTATCTTATTCTCTTTTTGTCCTTCTTTGTTGGAAAACAAAGCTTTTGTATAAGAAATCAGTTTGTCTTCGATTTGTTGCTAAACTGGTCTCTCTCTCTTACACTTTTATGTCTCAATACAAGTTGAAATCAATGACGCAAATTCTTTCTTAATTCTTAACACTATACTGGAGACACAGTTGTCATTTTTGGCAACAGCGAGCACTTTCCAACATTTTTAAAAACTCGTAGCATCATCGTTAAGGTGCCTAAAATTATCAAGGTTTTCTTTCAAAGGATACATTTTCTGTTTCGCGCCTTCTTATCAATCGATCACATGATGAGAAGCTGCTGGTTACGTAATACAATTTGGAAACTATTCCATTATTGCAACGTCTATCAAACAGAAAACATGTGACGTGTAATTTATCGGTTGTTTTAAATGCATGTCCTTAACAAAATGATTTAATTTTTCCAAGTACGTAAAGTGTTACGCAATGGAAGAAACAGAAAGGCGAAAACAATAATTCAATCATATGTAGAAGACTTCTTCCCTTCGTTTGGGTTCAATAGTCTCTTCATTGGTTTCCCTAAACCTCCAGCAGGTAGGTATATGTATAAACTGCTGAACCTTTTCCAGTGATCTGGATGAAATTCGTTACTGTATGGTCATCATTAACACCATCAAGTTCTTTGGTAGTTTCATCAATTCAGATCTTGTGTTCTGCAACTGATAAATAGGATAGACTTGGCATAGTTTTGCACTTAAAGCTTTATAGTATGTATAAATAGATGTCATATTTTATATATTTATTTGGATAATCTTCTGAAGAAACAAACAGGAAATAACGAACTGCCTATGAAAATTTTGTATGTCCAATCCTTCCCAAATATGGAATTTCACTAAAGGTAAGACTTGGTAGAGTATTAGTATATTATCATATAACAGACAAGAGATGGAAAAAGATAATGATGAGATTGGTAACTATTTTTCACTTGATCCTCAATCAGTTTGCAATAAACATGAGATGCGAAATAACATAGGAACTAATAACGAGTGAACAAAATCATATGATACCGTGGATAAATTTTCAATTTATTCAACAAAAGTAAATGAAATCAGAGAAGCTATAGGGAAAGTTAAGTTTCAAAAAGTACAATAGGACCTGATGACATTTCAGAGTACATAGTTAAAGAATGCGGGAAACATTGACTGTACCCTCTTTGTGTTATTTTAACTTGTTTTTCGTACTCGCTCGTTACAAGATAAACGGATAGTAATAAAGATATGTCCCAAGTGAAATAATAACATAGCTATTAAGTATTATAGACATGTGTCTTTGAAAAGATATTTGAAACCATTTTGTATCATTGTATTATAAATCATGTCAGACCATCAATATGCGGGTATTACCATGGTTTCCTAAAAGGCAAATTCACAACATCAAATCTTAGTATTAATACTGATTTCATTGTTTATGCAACAGAACAAGATGATATAATTTACACTGATTTTTCTAAAGCCTTTGATACGATGAATCATAGATTTTTTTTATATCATATTTACAAGATCGTAAGAACTTCTTTGTATGTAAATTGTGCAAACCAGTTTGTACCTTCAGTGGTCTCGCAAGCTTCGAATTTGGACCCGTTACTCTTTACATTACTTTTATAGACAAACTTCCCGATTACGTACAAAATTTTAACAAACTATTATTCGCAGATGACATTAAACTATGGAGTGGCAGTTGGTAGAGCTTTTTCTTAGAATTTGGAAGATCCTTTGAACGATCCCACTGACCGCCTGACTGAAGTTTCTTCAGGGTTTTTACTCAGCCAAATGCCAGGATGGTACCTAAAGACTGAGTCCTGTCCGATTACCTTCCAAGATCTTCTCCCCCATCCTATCCAGCGTGAGATGCGTAAAAGTTACAAATAAGTTGAAAATCAAACGACATTAGACTTTACCGATCTGGACACTGTAGCTGGGTAGTATAGATTTTTTTTTAATTGAATGATAACACGATAACAAATGCAAATTAATATAACTCACAAGACGCAGAGCTCTAATATATTTTTCGTACGTAATTGGCATATAAGTTTGCCATCTATAGAAATATTTAGAGACTTAGGTAACTTGACCTCGGGGTGGCCCAGAGGTTAGAGTGCTCGCTTTTGCGCGCGTGGTCACGGGTTCAAATCCCGCCGGGGTCCATTGAATGCAGTGGTTCGGATACCACTTTACCGAAAACTGTAAGTCCCGTCCTTAGAAGCTCACCAGCTCGTTTGGGACGTTATTGACAATTTACTTAGGTGGCTTATATGATCCAAAACTAACGTTTGATCCTCATGTTGACTACATAACAAATGAAGCAAATACAAACCTGTGGCTTTTAGTATCAACAGGACAATAATTCAGTACAAGCCTTCTAAAACTTTATCAAGTATATGTTCGTTCAAAATTTGAAGACGCGATTTCTATTTGGAATCCGTACTCTAAATGCAATATACACAAACTGGACCAAGTTCAATAAAATCTTCTGAGATATCTGACCTACAATATCCAAAAAGAGAAAACACAAAAATGTTAAACGGAAATTTTGATAAGATGTGCTTGGAGCAAAGGCGTACATTATATAAAATAGTATTTCTTTATAAGTTATTTTACACTAACATATATTGTAGTGAATTACTTTTAAAATTTCAAATGCACATCGCTCCATTTCATATTTTTCTAGTGTGAGAAACCGCAAACGAATAGGCTTAATAAGTCACCAACATGGAGAATGAGCGCAGTCTACGATAGTATGAGCATAGACCTCATGATTCTCCCACT
>JAGDQP010005443.1:51025-78276 GCA_022664845.1 Lepisma saccharinum | reverse complement strand
ATATATATTGATTCCTTAATAGTTATATATTTGTACATGTATTAATTTATGTAACATGTTTCAATAGCCCGAAAGCGTATGTAACACGGAATCAGATCATTTAAATGTACCTGTTTTGTATTAAATAAATAGCTCTATTATTAATAAGTTTTTATCCTTTCAGGATTACTGCAATTTCTGAGGCGATGAATTCCCTTACGGGACATTCCCACAGAAATGCGATTGCAGCAAATTCAGACAAACTTTTTTCATGGCTGATTTTGGGATCAACTGGTGTCTCCTACGGTAGTGGATTATCTCTTTCGCGAGGATTCCTATCGTGGTTGCAAGACCGTTGGATGGAAAAAAAAAAGGCATGAGTTGGTATCCCTTCTAGGTCTCCCGACTGTGTTCGTAGAGGCATGGGATGTTAGGACATGGGTTCAACTATTTCCACTGTGATTACTTCTATAAAAAATAAACTACACACGCTTATATTACGTCCATTGACAAGTATTAAATTAGTTTGCATCAGCATAACTGTTGGTCACGGTCTTATCTTATAGAACCAGGATTTTTATTAGGTTATCGTTATATCGGAGTTGATCTTTCTCCAACGATATCCTAGATCTGTACACACAGAGTAGACATACCGCCGGATGGACAGACTATTCCCGCCGGATCCAGTACAGGCGTAAGCTATAAAGTGTTTCAGAAGTGAATAATTTTCTTCAACAATGAAGCGTACTGGATCAAATATAGTGTTTCGAATACTTCAAAGATCAAAGATAAGATTATTACTTGAAAATTGAAAATAATGAACCACGATACCATAATAAATTATAACTTTGAACGCCTCACCTAGCGGATTGAGAAAGAGTAATTTCAGACCTTACCTAAAAAGAAATTAAGTACAGCATGATATGCAAGTTGTTTTCCCACTTTTTACTCAGATTTACAATCCAATGAACCGCATACATAAAAAAAAAAAATGTTTCCTTTTTCTCCAAGAAACGACGGTCGATATATTGTTATAGATAACAAAACCTGCAATTTTTATGGAAGAAAATTAATGTTTTATAGCTCCAATTATGTTGTATCCATGCAGTTTGCAACGTGTATGTTATAATTATTAGAAAAAGAAAACATTGGTTATAACACCTTCCTTCATTTAAAAGGAAAATTAGTTTTTTTAAAAGGAAAATGTTAAATTATAATTTTTCTCCCAACAAACCAGAAAATAAATTAACACCTTGAGTGAAGAGTTAAGTGATGACTGATCTAATTTTCAAGCTAAGAAAAAAAGAAGAAATAAGGTTAAATATGTGCGTGAAAGAGAATGGGGAGCCATGACATCACAGAAATACAAGCATACTAACGTAACAATGGTGATGAAGTTAATGGGGATTGTTGCATATTGTTATTCACAAGTGAGAACTGGTCATTTGAGAGGAGAATGCTCTTCGCAAGAACCTAAAAAAATAAAATACGAAAAAGAAAAGCATTGTGTCCGAAGTTGGGTACCAATAAGCAGTGTTGCCAGCCATATGCTAAAAGTTGGAACACCATCTGGCAACACTGCGAAAACGGAGCATTTCTCAGCAAACTATTGTCTTGTTTCGATGCGAGGAACGCGTGTGTAAAGTTTGGTGTTGGTACGAACGCGCAGAGTTGCCAGCCATACAATAAAATTGGTAATTTTTAACTGGCAACACTGCGGAAATGAAACGTTACTTACAGAAGTGAAAGATAAAATTTATTTTGTTTTCATGTAAGATTTGTCAGTTTTTTTTTTTTAACGGAAAGTAGCTCAAATCAGAGAAGAGTGGTTCGAAGCCCACTTTAGCAAAGAAAAAAGTTGGTCCCATCCTTAGAAGCTTACCAGTTCGTTTAGGTTATTAATGGCAATTCAATAAATCTACAAATCATGAGCAAGATTTAAATTCTAGTGTTGAAAAGAAAGTGCTTAGAGAAGACAACAAGTGCCTGTTTCAATGTGATAGCTGGAGTTTTCTGTCATTTCACTTTTTGAATCAATAATCATCTAAGCGATACGTGGAAAAATTTTAAGGGAACAGTTAAACATAAAAGTTTTTCTTTATTCAGTTCATAGCATTATATACGTCACATAATAGTCCATGAGCCAGGGGTCCTTGGAATGGTGATGGGTAGGAACGTGGGTCCGAACCCCACGGCCGACCATCCTGACTGAAATTTTCTAGGTGTTTTACTCAGTACCACCAGACAAATGCTGAGATGATACCTACTAACTAGGCCTGGGCCGGCTACCTTCTAACTTCATTTCTCCCATCCGATCCCAGCCTGAGCCTAAAATGCCTAAAGATCATAAATAAATTCAGATTAAAAGAACAGAAACACTTTTGACCCAGTATTCTATTTAAACGTTTCTTTTAATTAGAAAAACTTCCATAATTAAATGTTTTGAAATTGTTTAAATTAAAAAGACTAATTACAGTTTTTCTTTCTGTAATTGTTTTATTACTTTTATCGAATACAATAACTGTTAATGCAAAATAGAAAAAAACACACAAGGCAGTAAACAAAATACCAAAGTAATAATTAACACTAAATTAAAATTCTACATAATAGAACCAGATGGTTTTCTAATGGCGTCATTCAATTTTCTTCAATTCTGAGAAAATCAATTAGAAAGTTCCCCACGTGGATGTTTAACACACATTGAATAACATATCAAATTACTCTGACTTAAAAAACATTTCTGTGGATAGAAGGCATAAGCAGACATCTCGACTCATGTGTAATCTTTTATCCATAATGTGTGTTTCGTAAAATTTAATTTAATCGTTTCTGATTATTTTTTTCGTCCTATGAGATTGAAAAAAATATATATATGTTTATGTTTTCTGACACTCAATTTAATTCATGTTTTGTGACTCGAACCAGAGCTCAAACCGGATTTCTTTTGGTGGCCCCTGACACGATCCAAAGCCTGACCCGAATGAACCGGTCTTGACCGGAGTGACATGGCGGACCCGATCTTGACCCAAAGGACCAAACTGACATTGTGATACTGCAACACTAGGATCGAATACTGACTAACGCCTTTGACTATAGACGACCATTTTGGCCAGACCTGTCAAAACCTCTCCAGCACACAGTGAGCGACGACTCGACTCGACTCGAGCACATAGTGAGCGACGACTCGACTCGACTCGAGTACATCGTGAGCGACGACTCCAGTAGTTGTGAATACTGACTCGACTCGACCCCATAGTAATCACCGACTCGACTCGATTCGAGTAGGTACTGCGCACCGACAGTCCTCGACTCAAGTCTGACAGAGGGAACTTCTTTCCGAGAATATACGACTATTTTCATGTATTATTACTATTCTTAGGAACTTTTCGGCGTCGAATGTTTCGTGTTCTGAGATGTAAAACTCCCTGTTCAGGTCACCGCCTGAAAAAATTCACTGTTCAAACGCAACAGTGTATCATAAGGGAAGAATGAAAACTCTACCATGCCTTCCGGGTCACAGGGTCAAAATTGGGCCAGTCCGGGTCCAAAGTCTAGATCCGATGCAAAACTTGAGTCGATTGACCCGGTGATCCGTTTCATCTCCAGCCCGGACAGGTAACCATACCCTCAGCTCGACACATCCGTGAGAAGTGATGTCTCGGTGAACATTCGTTGGCACAAAGATAGAAACCGGAATACAAGTGCAAGCTTGAGGACTTCCCTTTTATGTTAATGTTATTAACTATATACAGGGTGCAGGGTAAAATGGTCAAGGTTAGGTTGTATCTGAGGAATGTAAAAGAAATAAAACTTAGTGAAACCCTCGGAAATATCAGTCAATATGGCCGGCAAAAGAACTCGCATCTGCGTGCCTTTGGTATGCCAATTCGAAGCCAGCGACCGTAATCTGACAAAAGTGGTGTTTACAACAGTGTTCCCTGCTTTCCTATCCTCGCAGATTTCCTCTTGCAACATCCTTCTACGAGTAAGAGAGCATACAAAAAAAAATATCTGGTTGTAAAATCTAAGATTCAAGGTCCACTGAGGAAATTTGCAATAAGAAGATAGAGATGGTCTTTTAGAACTTAGCACCCGTTTTAGGATTAAAAAAATCCCTTTCGGTAGGCCTACAGGCTGAGATAGATTTCGAAGTTTCGCTGGGAGCCGGGGCTCGCCCCCCAACTTCAGTGCTTTTGAGAGGATGCGCCTCCGTTATCTTGACCAAAATCTCCCTGCAGTACTACACCACCACGGAGTACATCTTCACCCTCCCACGGTTGGCTGCGCCCCCAAAGGGAAGATTTGCCCCATTTATTGTAACCTACTCTTGGTCATACACCTTCATTGAAAATTTCGTTTCTCTACCTTCAATGATTTGGAAATTGGGTTTTTGGGGCGGTCATTTTGGATCCAAGTTGACGACTTTTTGAAAGTTTTCTTATTTTGTCGTGACCTACTTGTGATAGTACAACTTCAAGTAAAATTTCATTTATCCAGCTCAGACGGTGTGCAAAATGGGATTTTGGGCGGTCATTTTGGATCCAAGATGGCGACTTTTCCCAAATGTTGTGATATTTCCCTAAGCTACTCGTCATAATGCACCTTTATGCCAAATTTCGTATCTCTAGCTCAAACGGTGTGGAAAATGGATTTTTAGGTCCGCCATTTTGGATCCAAGATGGCGACCGATTTTGCTCATTAACGAACTTAACCGAGCTATTAAGCCTAGAAACAACATAGGCCGCTAGCGTGTTAATATATATATATACACTTTCATATCGTACCGATCTCAATAGGTATATTTTCTTCGAAATCTACCTAAAAGTAGCCAATTAAAATTTTCTGAACTAAATCTTTATTTTTGCATCTAAATACCTAAGGATAGTTTACCACTTACTATTCAATACGGGCATTTCTAAAGACATTTATCGTACCGTGTGATAAATTTTTTGATACCTCGTCATACATTTCTACTGCCACTTTCAGAAATGCAGCAATTGCTTTCTTATCTTTTACAGTCCAAAACAGTTTCTTCCTAAAAAGATCTTCAGTTTCGTGAGAAGATACAAGTCACTAGTAGCTAAGTCTGGGCTGTAGGATGGATGGCTTAAACTGTAGCCGGAATATCACTTGACCTCGAGAATTGAGCAGCTCATAAATGCAAGTCTAATATTATTGACAAGACGAATGAAGTCTGTCCTTCAAGTTACGACATGCGTGGTATTTGATTTCTGAATTTGTTGTAAAGGTGAAGACAATGCACAAGAGAAATAGTAGCTGAACAGTCCATCCCGGTCTCCAGATCTGAACCAGGCGAATACGTGCAGGATGGTGTCGAGAAGTTGAACTTTGGATTTGCCTCGTACAAATGCAGCGGGATTATGTTATGTTGTCCTAAGCGCTTGGCTGGATATATCTATGTACCAGGGATGGCATGGATCAATAAGAACGTGACTCACGACTCACTGACCCATCACTTAGCGTGACACACGACCCGCGCTTAAAACCTTACCGACTTGACTCACTTCTTACGCACTTGATCTTTCAGGATTAGGTATTTTTAGACAAACTCCGACCCAGTAAATTTTGTATTCAACTTCTTTAAAACAGAGCGAGGAAATTTACGGGTTTACCACGCTCTTTGTTGCCCAATAAGTTAAAGTAATTGACCATCCCGAGTGCAGAAACATTTTTTTTTGTACTTCTTTCCCCAGAAGCGCATCGATTTCGGCCGATATGAATAACACATGAAATTGCGATTTCGATCGATGTTGTAATCCAATATCAATCAATATCGAATGACAAACAATTTTGTCGATATTGGCAGATATCGAATATCTATATTGATTGTTATCTGGAAAGCATAATTTTTACTGAGAGAAATTTTCCGTTTTAATCAACGGAATTACGTATATTTTTACAGTAGTTTTACAAAGAAATATGGATCTTGATTACATCCTGTCTTATTTCCACTACGCGTCCCATTCTCTCGCTTTGATGCACAGTTGAAATTTTTTTCAGACTTGTCTGGGGGTTGGATTCGAACCTGCAACTTTGTAATTTGTACCTAGTCGCTTTAGCCACTACACTACGGAGCCATCCGTTGAGAATGATACGTCGACAACAAAACGACCAACAATGATCAATATCCATGTTATTGGCCCACTTTTGGTCCGATATCATTATTCTGCCCTATGCTAAACGTTTGATTGGCACAGTGCCAAGTTGTGTGAAAAATATGGAAGGATTCAGTGAGAGACTAAGCTAACCCTCACCCTGGTCGAAATTGAGCTTTTTACGGAAAAGACTATTGCCATCTACCGACTCTTGCCCGAACCACTGGTTGGTGTGGCTTGGCCGTGGAGTGCAGAATAAGCTAAAGTACGAAGATGGTTGGTATTAACATGTATTATACGTCAATTCAAATTTCACCTTTTTTCTCAGAAGGTTAAAATTGTGGGTTAACCTCTCACCGTACCTTCATAGCTAAAAAAAAAAAAAAAAGTAGTACTAGAATTAAAACATGAAACAGTGATTCGAAGTAGGGAATTATACTAAAAGTGATCAATTTTAGGTGTATGAAATAATAATTTTTAAATGTAAAATAGTTGTCCTTTCCATTTACAGTCTATCATGTTAAGTTTCACTTTTTCTTTTTCCAATTCTGAATTACTTTCTCTACGAGCTGTCATTAGAAAACACCAAAATATTCTCAGCTATCTTCTGGTTCTTCTGAAATCAAATTGACATAAAAATTGTGTCACCTTTCTTTCAGCAACTTGAGATTGATACACGTAATGGCGTCTTGAACAGGAATGAGGAAAACAACGAAATAAAAAAACAAAAAACAACATTTTCAAAGAAACGAGGAAGAAAAAAAATTGGGAATTTTCCATTCCCTAGTTTCCTTAGGTTTCTTGTGTTCTTAGAAGGGTTCCAATTCTTTACCGTCAGTTAACAATACAAATGGAACGTTTTGTTAAAAAAAAAGGAGGGGGGAGTTTTCATAGAGCTTCTTCGTTTTGAAGTAAAAATAAAGAATTTTTTTTTTTTTTACATAAATATTTATCTTTTAGTACTGCTGAATGAATTTAGACATTTTTTTTTTTTTTTTTAATTTTGTAGCCAATGAGATGGCTAGTTTGGGGAAGCTTCTTGTGTTGAATACCGTGTGTCTTTTATATTCAGTTTCTGCTTATTTTTTTCTAGTATTTTCAATAGCATAATTTCGTTAAAGATTGCATAATAGAAACAAGACTGTCTCTTTCAAATCAAAAATTTCCACAACAAAGTTCTTGAAAAAAAAAATACAAATTTTCTAAACTAGAACGCGGTCAATAAGGGACATCACGTCACAAAGGATGTATATCACGTTCTATACTTATGTTTTTTTCTCTTTTAAGTAAAAAGAAAAGAAAAAGAAAACACCATGTCTCTGTTTCGCGCTGGTCGGTTTAGGAATAGACGGACTTCTATCCTGTCCGCTGTCCACAACTTTCAACTCACGAACAACTACACTCAAAAAAATTATTGGTGTTTATTGCCACCCCAAAAGGTGTAATAGAACACCTCTACCTTTACACCAATTCTAGTGCTGGGTAACATCAATTCTAGTGTTGGTTAACACCATCCGGGGCGTCCAACACTGTTTCTGGTGTTGACAAACACCTCTACCGGTGTTCAGAAACACCGTTATAGGAGTGTTAAAGTGCACCGCTAGAAGTGTTAGGGAACACCTTCAATGGTGTTTATTAACACTCCTAACGGTGTTTGTGAATACCGGTAGAGGTGTTTGTCAACACTAGAAACGGTGTTGGACACCCCGGATGGTGTTAACCAACACTAGAATTGGTGTTACCCAGCACTGGAATTGGTGTAAAGGTAGAGGTGTTCTATTACACCTTTTGGGGTGGCAATAAACACCAATATTTTTTATTTTTTGAGTGTAGGACTACAAAGGTGGTTGAGGTGTCATTCGGAAGGTCTCTAAGAAGCTTTACCAACCACACATACGTCATCTAAATTGTTTGATCACTGCTGAAGTCATTCAGTAGTATGTGGGCACAGTATCCCAACTGGGCTTCGCATCACTTGATTAAATTTGAAAACAAATTTATGTTGCTACTTGCAAAGACAAAATGGACTTTACACATTCGTCAAACTCCTTCTTGGTTCTCTGCTGATGTTTCTAGTGAAGAGTCATTGAGTTACAGGCAAAAAAATAATGAAAAGCATCTGTATCATAGTGAACCCATATCTACCAAGAAATTGAATTGCACCACTTGGTGAGACGCGTAACGTAGGATGACACAAGGAATATAGGGAATTATGTAAGGTTGACAATGACGACGCAGGGAAGAACCTACGTCACAAACAGTTCCTATAAAAAGACCAGTCACCGATCAGCCAGGATCAATTGAGAGCCAGTAGTCGACGAGATTACATCGAAAGAGCGATTATTATGGAAGAGATCACTCTGGAAGTCTTGAGGCTAGACTGGATCCAATATTCACCTCAAGTATAGGCTAGCAGAACCTGGTCTCCAATAAAGTTCGGAGAAGTCACCTTCAAGTCTCAGTATCGAAGACTGTTGATGGGACAAACCAGCTAGTCCAGAAGAATCCTGGTCGGGACCGAGGAACCCTAGAAGTGGATGTCAACCAAGGACCATCTGGATTTAAGCCTGTCACCATACTGTTCTTCAGACTCCAAGCTATGTGAGGGTTCACTTTAGTACGGCACAGTCCATTCCCTGTACTCAATGCACAACGTTTCGTCCAATCTGATTAGCTAGGCTTAGAATCTTAATAGAGCAAATAAAAATCTATGCTTTCGCAGTATTTCCCGTTGTTTCTATTTATTAGGCATTGGTCCCAAATCACTCTCTCGCACGTTAGCTCTTAAATTTATATCGGAGCTGCCCTGAGAATGTATAAAGGACTGGACTATAAGAAATTATAGAGAAACCTGTTAACTCATCACTGTATTCTACAGGTATACGACAGAGGCACAAACAAATAATGCGCAGAGCAGTTAGTATTCGATTGACTTTTCGTCCTTTCAAGTGACCAAAATATTCGACCCTTCAAAACACGTTTTTCATCCCAATTCTATACACATTTTTCAAAATATTTTAGAGCAGAATTTATTAATGCGTATTTAATAAGCAGAATTTATTACTTTGACCAGCTGTTGAAAATTCGTAACAGAGAATGAATACTTTCTACTAGCTATCTCCAAAATAATACATTTAAACAGTCCTTGATAAAAATAAAAAAGTTTTTTTTCGAAGGCATTATTGAGAGTTAACTCAATAATACCAAGGCTCCTTTTCATTAATTCGATTCAATAACTGAGAATTCAAGTCAGTGTTCGAAAATCGTCCAAAAGTTAGGTAACAGAACAGAGAGACGTCGGAATGTCGGAAACGCGAGAACTTCTGAATCGTTATAGTGGAATTGAAGAATGAAGTTGAACATTTTCAGTTGAAGTACTCCCAGGATGTGGTGGAAGGGAGTTCCTTGAATGAACAATATTAATATGGTCAAAATTCCATAATTATATGTTATTCAAAATTTTTGGATAATTATCCATATCCTGAAGTTTCAACATTTTTAGCTTATTTCACTATTCCGACAATCCCAAATTTCTGATTTAGAAAATCCGAGAATCCGATAAAAAAAAAAACTTAGGAAATTCAGACAGTCCAAAAACTCGCAATCCAAATTTTTACATCCCAAATACAAATATTCCGGAATTTTGCAATATTGTTGCAATCCAAGCTCCCTGAATTCTAAAATTACGAAAATTCCAAAGTACTGAAATATATGAAAATGTCCAAAATTCCCGAATTGTCAGCATTCTGTTATTCCCAAATTCCAAATTCAAAATTACCTAAATTGCGAACTGTCTAGATGCCATTTCTCAGCCAAAGTCCTGCATTCTAAGATTTCTCATTCTGTAAGTTTTGACAGTCCAGAATTCTAATATACTACACAAATTACAGCATTTTATATTCCCGGAACTGTAAACATCTGTAATCGTAAATACTAATAATGTTTTATTTTCATCGGAGTTCCTACAAAGGGGAGGATATTTAATTTTTCAAAATATTAATCACAAATTCACATTACGTTTATTCTGGTCACTTTTTACATGGACAAATTATTTTTGGAATACAAAAACTGTCTTAAAATGATTGTTTAAGGATAATATAAAGCAACGATCCCCAACAAAAGATGGCAACGCGATCTCCGTATATGTCTAATGTATTTTCAATGTTACACGAAATTTCAATGCTGCTCCTACAAATTCAAGTCTAGAGAGTTCAAACTTTCAGGGAAGAAAGTTCATAACCAATTCAAGAGCATGATTGATGCCATTTTTAATTCTCTTTTTTGTTTATTGTTGAAAGAGGTTCTTTGTTATAGGTTTCGATATTCAAAACAACAATGAAGCATTTTCATCAATGAAGGAAAACGAAAACAGGAACACTCTAGGCTTGAATTTATAGGAGCAGCATTGAAATTTCGAGCAACGATAAAAATACATTAGACATATACGGAGATAGTGTTGCCATCTTTTGTTGGAGATTGTTGCTTTAGATTATTCTTAATAGGAATGAGTTGTGGCTACGATTCTACTAACAGTCCCTTGATAGCATTTTAGCAACGCAAGCATTAATTCTTATAAATATAACCTGGCAACATTGACACTGGAGTGCTTAAGTATGGGAAAAACTCACAGTACGTTCCTATTGTGTCAAAAAATGTTAATAATAAGTATAACTGGATGGAAGCAACTTCAATAATTTATTACTGTTTAAAAAGAGTAGGTTACAACATTGGACTATTGTACCTACCAAGACTGTTCTGGCGGTTCTGAGATAGTCTAGTCAAAACCTTTCCATCAACATCTCATGCACGTCTCTACACCTTGTGCTTCATGGGATATATTTTTGGGCACGGGTTGACAACACTTAAAACGAGGTTCCTGGGAATGAGAACAAACACAGTATGTTGGGATTGTGCCAAATAATAGTTATGGCAAGTTTGGTACTGCTATGTCTAAAATAATGGAAGCAATTTGGAAAAAAAAGTAATTTTATGGAAAAATAAGTTGGCAACACTGGTAAGTGGGTGGCTTGGAAACGTATGCGACCGTCAGTGTTTTTGGATTGTGTCGAATAATGTTCATGCCAAGTTTGGCGCAGCTAGATCTAGCTGAATAGAAACAATTAGAAGAATTATTTTTAATGGGTTGGTAACACTGAACACTGCACCAATCAAGAAAGTTCTGGCGGCTCTGAGCTACTCTATTCAAGACCTTTCCAACGACACCTCACGCATCTCTCTACATATTGTAGTTTCTGAGATTTAATTTTTAGACAAGGACGGACGGACACAATGAGCGGGAATAGAAAGTTCCTTTTGCTATAGCTTTGCTATCAAGGAACCTACCATAAGAGAAGAAAATTAAGTTTTGATAGTTTTCACCTGTGGATGACATTTCTTTCCGTAAAACATAATTAGCAATTGCATTCTTTTCTTTACTTCAGAATGGTTCGTGGTGTCTTCAAATCTTGCAACGTTAATTTAACTCATTTCCCGACGTCATACAATTATGAGATTTTGCACAGTGACGTAAGTCGGGTGACAATACGGTATTCCATTGCTACTTTCATATATTTCTATATATTTATATATTTTAAAAGCATTTTTTAAAAAATATGGACTTCTTTATCCTAAAATAAATATTAACCTGCAATGACGTTGCGTTTTGACTGGTTGCAGAACGATTTAGGATTTTGGTCACAAAACAGTAGCTTGAGAAAAAGTGTTCGAATACCGAAACAACTCGAAAAAAAAATAATAAAAAAGCTTTTAAAAGACATAGTTTTCTTAAACAATTCTTACTAAAAAGTAAAAATATTTTTATGCATGACTAAAGAGAAAAGCATGAGGCGCGCCGATTCACAAATTTATAAAGTGAATGCATATGAGAGCGCACCACATGCTCTTCTTTTTATTCATACATAAACAAAGTTATTTTTTACTTTTTAGTATTAATTGTTTAAGAAAAGTATGTCTTTCAAAAGTTTTTTTAATTACTTTTTGATGTGTTGATAAGGAATCTTATTGTGTGTGCTACGATGTAGGAAACAATTTAATATTATAATATAGTATATTGTGTGAGATGCTTTAAAATTGGTTTCAAATTATGGAACCTAACTATTTAATGGTTATTACTAATAGAAATGACATTATAAGATGGAAGGCAAATACATTGTAAATATGATAAATGTGGTTGTTAGGAATATAGATAAGTCGATACCAATCTTATAAAGCTATTAAAAATATCTTATTTTAATTGTCAAATGTGGTTGTAAACAATACTAGTATCTATGTATAAATGAATGCTACTGATAAAATAACATTATTTATTGTCACTGGACGACTCGTGGGATATTCTAATTACTTGTTATGGAGTGAATTTTATTTACGGCGTTTGGGCATCTAAGAGGTCCATAAGCTGTCGGTCAGGACCTAAGTTGAAGGTACCATACTGGCATTTGCCTGATGTGACTGAGGAAAACCCTGGTAAAACTATAGTCAGGGTGGTCGGTGGTTGGAATTGAACCGACGACCTCCCGAATGCTACCCTAACGCTTTGCCATTGAGCTACGGCGGCTCGGTATTATCTGTTATGATGAACATAGGTATTTAGTGCTTGACAAACACAGTCTAACCATGGTAAGGAATTGCGTACAGCTGGTAACAAGAATTGATAATCAAACGTCCAGAGCGTTAAATTAGAAGCAACATAGTATTCAAGATAGTTACTACCACTACAAGTTATGAGGAAAACGCTGCATCTTTTTCGCACCACTACAAGTTATGAGGAAAACGCTGCATCTTTTTCGCACGCATTTTCAAGTCTAGTACTTCCACATAATCCTACCAGGTGTTCAATAATCAAGCGAACACTCTTAGTTTTGAAATAGCTTTTGAAACACACAAGAGAGGGCAGCACTCTCACTTGTTCTTCAACCACGTGCTTGTAGGTAGTTGATTCAGCGTTGATTCGACTATATTGAACTGGGGTGTTGAGATGATGTATTCAACCGAACAACGTGTTTGTCTTGTGAACATTTGGTATCAAACAAACCATAGTTCTTCTGAAACACTGCTTACAAGATTTTTTTCGAAAGTTAACAAAGTAAAGAGTTCTGGCCCTGTTACCAAATTTGAATCAAGTGGTCCTCTTCTTGATGCCCGTAAATGAAATGTGGATGCACCAAGATAAACCACAACAACGACAAACGTGGAAGAACAACGATATTGTATAGTAAATTTCAGATCTAGTGGACTCTTGCGTGTCTGTGAAGGAAAGGTAATCTCATTACGAACGAAACGTTTCTTCTCAGCAGAAAATAATTCTTTCATTGCAAGCTTATTCAGGCATGAGCTCAGCAGTATTTCCAACCGTCAATTCAGAAAATAAAGTGAGTGAATAAATAATACACGCAAATTAACTTTGTGACGGTACTCACATTTGAATTATATAAATAAATTCTGTTTCATATTTTCGTCACTATGTCGCCCCTGAAGCTTTAAATTATTTAAGATCACTTTTCAAATAATTATATAACAATCAGATAAAATCAGATAAGATTAGCAATTTTCATAGTTGAGCACTTTTATAAGCATTAAATGGCGTATTTATATTCATTGCGTATATACCTATCTGAGCACAAGTTGGAGTATTATATAGAAAGCACAACATGGCGTGTTAAGAATTCTAAATGTAAAGTATATGTATATACTAAAAATAAGAGTTAGGTGCATAAATGTAACTTTGGAATTATGACGTCACGAAACGGAAACTTCCAACGCAAGTGTATCACGTGACATAACCAGTAAGTAGTATATATGTTGGTCTCAGGGAGTTCTGGATCAGATCTTCCTGAGCTACGGCCCAGTCAGATCACACCTAACTCTCTTCTTTGGTGTTTGTTTCTTGGACATTGTCTACCAATAAACCATTATTACCTTAGCTTCTATTGTATTCTTTATTGTTCTGTATTCTTTATAGCCTTTGTGGCTTTGCTTTATAAAGCTATTGCTTGGCATCTTATCCTACAAACTCTTATTCCTCGGCGTTGGCTCGTCTTCAATAGGCAGGTAGGAGTTACCAAGCAAATCACGGCTCTGGCTCGTCTTCAGTAGGCAGGTAGGGGTTGTTCAATCTAACTGCAGCATCGGCTCGTTTTCAATAGGCAGGTAGATGATTTGTTTCTGGCTCTGAATGGAGTCCTTTACCATCCTTTCTTCAATAGGCTACTCGACAAAACTCATCTATTCTCCCTTTTATCTTCCACTAATAAATAATTGTCTTTCAGCTCCGCGTTGGTTATCGCACACCCAGAAGCCGTGGCAGATTGAAGGTATATTGCAGGCGTATATTCTCCTGGGGTTATATCCTGTGTATCTAGTGGATATATTAAGGATAGGGTCGTCTCGGGACCTTACAACTTAATTCTCAAAAAAGATCTGTTGTCATTTGTTCCGTCTTCTCTTTGAGTTCTCGTTACTTCTTTCAAAGAAAGCTAGTCCTGAGGTATTCTTTCACACTCGTCTGAGGGCTTGTCTTGCATTTAGTTCAAGATTCTTTAGTTTGCCACTCTGAATCATACTCTTGACTTCCCACACAGTAAAGACTGTCTGACAGGGAAGATCTGTATTATTCCACAAAGGCATAAAACCTTTCGAGCTTGAAACTCTAAGGTCCTATCGATATGAAATTTACTCTAACGCCCCATCGCACTCGAGATGTTCCTAGGACCGTAAGCATCCAGTTTAGAAACAATGTGCTCGCTCTATCCAATCATTACCCTGTAGCTATCGAATGGCCTCCTTATTCTCCCGACACAAACCCTTGTGACTTCTTTCTTTGGGGATATATCAAACATTTGGTCAACAAATCGCACCTCAGGACTGTAAATGAGCTCATGGACACTATCGCTGAGGATTTTTACAGACTTTTCTTAAGTTCGCAATGGTTCATGCTGTCCTCAAATCTTGCAACGTTAATTTAATTCATTTCCCGACGTTATGCAATGATGAACTTTTGCACAGCGACGTAAGTTGGGCGACAATACGATATTCCATTGTTACTTTCATATAATCCTATGTAATTCTATATATTTAAATTTTAAAGTATATTTAAATATTTAATATTGACTACTTTATCCCAAAATAAATACTAGCCTGCAATAATGTAGTGCTTGATTGGTTGCAGAACACTTTAGGATTTAGGTAACAAAACATTAGCTTAAGAAAAAGTATCAAAACACTCAAATAACTAAAAAAAAAAGCACTTTTAAAACATATTTTTCCTAAACAATTGGTACTAAAAAGTAAAAAAAAAAAAATTGTTTATCCATGACTAAAAAGAAAAGCATGATGCGCGCCAATTCAATAATTTATAAAGTGACTGTATATGAGAGCGCGATCCATGTTTTTCTCGTTAGTCATGCATAAACATTTTTTTTTTTTTTTACTTTTTAGTACGAATAGTTTAAGAAAAGCATGTCTTTAAAAAGTTTTTAATTATTTTTTTTCATCGTAACTTGAAATACTCTAGAGAAAGTCATAGAGAACCTTAAAGCCCGAATCTTATGGCGACGGAAGATAATCTGATCAATTAAATACTTTTTGAGTCCACTTCTAGGAAACACTGGTTGCTTAAAAATCAGGACCGTCTCGCTGCAGTATTATTTCCGTCTAGGTTTGGTGTCTTTTGTATCATAAGGAGAACAATAAGTTTAGTATTTTATAAGGAGACCTAGCTCCTTGTTAAGTAATTCTAGTTTGGTTTAATGGTTAACGTATCGGAAAGCTAATCTGGAGGATCTGGTATCGAGTCCTGGTGTGGTTATATTATTATTTTTTTAAAAAACAAGATAAATAACTCTTTTCTTTGATTATGTATATACATTATACATATTAGAAAATTTAATAAAACTAGTGATCAAGGGTAAATCAGATTCGGTGTTTTATTATTATTATTATTATTGCACACACGATTCGCATGGGCGTCACCCATTTCGGAACAATACTCCCGCGAGAACGACGTGCTTAAATGTATATTTTGTCACTAAAACTTTTTCTACAAACTAAGCATTCAGTTAACTATTGAGCACCCGGTATTAGATTGCTTTTCACTTCTTCTTTCAACAGTAAGTAATTCCGAGTGCTTTGCCATGGATTAAATCAAGGAACCGACATTACCCCAGCTCCGGTTCTCTACGTTCACTGTTCCGGTTACTTTCACCGATTCAGTTCCATCACTCCGTTACGTGTCACAATGTATACTATAAATACCCGTTCAAAATCTCTTCTCTCTAGCTGCCTCAGTGACTTAGGAGATATCACATCGGCTTACTGCGTGTGTGGCATGGGTTCGATCCCCGGCGAAGATAACTTTATCAGAAAATACTTGTACATCGTGATATTAGCTAATAATAATTAATAGATATTAACATAATTAGAATATATTCTAATAATAGATTCTATGCTTTTACTCATATCTTGTACAGTAGTGAACAATTTTCTGAATGTGAATTTAGCTGCTATCTATTGACCACATACTTGTTTAATTATACTGTAAGGTAGTTTGCAGACGTACGTTTCTTGTGTTCTTTTTCGGTGATCATTTCTACTTGTTTTGTCCTATTTTAGATTTTATTGGCTGAAAACCTGTTTTATGATGGCCATCATGAATGAGCAAAATTTGGTAAAGATAGGAGAAGGCGTTTCTGAGGAAAAGTGATACAAACCAAAAACAATCAATTCTCTTTGAAAAGAAGCATTGAAAATTGAAAATTACAGAACACAACAGTTCGGTTAACTTATTTATTAAATATAGTCGCGGACAAAACTAAACGACCTTAAATCCTATAGTAAATAAATGACGTCAGGGTCGTTTTGTTTTGTCTTGAACTATACAGTAAATCTTTATTCTAGTCGATGCGATGATAACGCATGTTACACAGTCAACGTTTCTTAACTTGAACTGTGACGGTTTCAAAAAGGTTCTAAAACGTTTAGTAAGTTTTCTTAACTGTATATTTTCTTAGTTTTTAGCAAACTTCTTTTAAAACCGGCTGACTATTGTTATCAAACTTCTACTTGGAGTAAGTTTTCCGAAAGGCAGATCCAAAGGTAAACGTGTTGATTCATTGTCCTTGAAAACTCTCATAAAAATTCTGTTTCTTTCCCGGTTTAGTGCTGCCATCTGTGTCATAACTGTAATGCACAATGTACCGCCCTTAATCCCATTATCTTTACGAGAGAAATTAAAAACAAAAGAAAGTAAATGAGAGAAAGAATCCCGCATAATTACGTTACCTTTCCACTTCGACGTTCTGACACAAAAGAACAATAAACCTTCCGGAAGATACCATTAATCGCACTTTTTATTGTTTGATTATATATACCAGGGATAGGTGGAGATGAAAGTCGGACACTTATTGCTTGCATTTCACAGATCATTGAAGTCTTAGAATTTTTATCACTAGTTTCCTCTTGTGTGTGTGTGTGTATGTGTTTGTGAGTTTCTATATATACGGTATGTGTTCGTATGATCCAATATTTTTTGTTGCGCTTTGCCAATTTAATCTAGACAATTGAAGCACAATAGTTTCTCAGGTTTAGCTAATCCACTTGTAAATTCAAGTTTAAACTCCATTATTGTTATTGGATTACTATTATTATTACTAAGGCTATGATTTCCATATCTTTCGATAACGCTGAAGAGTTACTAAAGTATATGGAAATGCATTTCATGAAAGAACTAATTAAATAAAAGTACTTCGTTAGAGCATATTTGTGCATATTTGACAATTTTATCCTGATAGAGCATATTCAAATGATTTTTCGGTCATATTTAACAATTCTTTTTACTTTTTAAAGCTCTGTAAATACTTGCTGAATTTATTAGAAGTATGTTCTAATTGTTCATTCCTTTTTTTTTCTGTGAAAACTGTTAAATTTTCTTCCTCCCCCTATGTTGTAGAAAAATGGAAAATCTACACAAAGTATTCATTGTATATTTCAACTTAGGTCTCATGCAATAGATACAATTAAAGAATATTTGAAAACATTTTGGCATTTTTGGTTATTGTGAATAAAACTTACGTTAATTTGAAATTCCTTAAATTTGGCTTTCTTATGTTCTGGTAGTCATTTTATTTTTTTACTCTCTCAAAATAAATTATAACTCGAAAAATGTTTAAGTTTGTTAGGGCATATTTTTCATATTATAGAGCATAATTTTGTAATTTTAGGTGATAATTCCATATTTTATTCTCCTTATTTTGGCTATATTTAAGGCATAAAAAACCAAGCCCTAGATTTTATTATTATTAGTAGTAGTACTAGTAATACCCATAGCATATTAAGGCAGTGATCGAATTGGGGGTACGATGGGGGACACCGTTGCTTTCAACTTTCGATTTAAGCGTTCCTCTATCTTCTTATTCTTGAATCGTATTGTTGACTATTTAAATGGGCCAATCGCCGCCTCTAGGTGCAAACGTTCCCTTACCTTTTTCTAACCCACTTAGATAGAGCACTGCTTCTCCTACAAAGTCAAGCCTAGAGAGTTCAAACTGTCAAAGAGGAAAGTTCATAAGCATTTCAAGAGTTCTATCCGTGCCATTTTTTATTTCTTTTATTCATTGTTCAAATCGCTTGATTGTTGTCAATATTGCAAAAAAAAACCTACAAAAATGAAACTCTTTCAACAATGAACAGAACAGAATTTTTTTTAAAAAATCGGAACGAATTGAACTCTTGAATCGGTTAAGAACTTTCTTCCTTGAAAGTTTGAACTCTCTAGGCTTGAACTTGTAGGAGCAGCATTGCAATTTCGTACAACGATAAAAATATATTAGAGACACAGAGGTGCCATCAGACGTTAGAAATTGTTACTTTACACTAACCTTAAAACATTATTGACTGATTGATTGATTATAAAATATGGCTCCAGAATCGGATTGTTCTCCAAACAGATATTCGGTAAAAAAAAAAAGTTGTTTTACCAGGTGCAATTTGTAAAATTAGACCTTCCGTTAAAAACTGCCTAAAAATGATAAGCTGGAATACGATCATTTTTATTGAAGGATCGAGTGTCTACTTTTAAATGTAAGAGCTGTCTGCGTGAAATCAACAAATGAAATAGTTTTCATTCCAAAGAGGATCGGAACAGAAAATGTGCGTTTTGATTATTTAATTAATGAGGACTTGTCTATAATCACGCACGATGGAATTTTGAATGACGAGGAAATTCTAAATACTTCTCGCAAGCATACCAACGCATTGCAATATGTTACCTGACTCTAAAATCAATACCATTTTGAAATATAGCCTATCAGAACAATGTGATGGTTTAAAAGACGAACTGAAGGGTGTGAGGCAAGAACATGGTAACCCACAATGTTAAAGTTTTAAGAAATTCGATTTTTACTGCTGCACAAGTCATTTTCATTGGCTGAAAGCTGATTTTTCACGTAAAGCTATACATAAAGGCTTAAAATAATTGTACCAAATCAAAATAACGAATTTCTATTTTTCATGCTGCTGTGTGGGTTACCATGTTTTAATATTTATACCATAATATTCGCTACCTAAGTCACTCAAGAATAAATCTTTTCACTGAACTCGCTCTAAGAAATGTTTACTTTACAAATTCTTTTCCTTTTTAGTGGCAAGCTGGTATACTGCTCCTCGTTTCCCGCCATCTTAATTGTTGGTTACCATCTTATGAATCCCAAAATGTTACAATAGGCTTACCATAAGTAAATATTGCTGCCATCTCTGGAGCACAATTTGAAGTCGGACAACATTAAACGACGCGGTATGATTCCTTTCCATCGGGTGCTGAATAACTCAAAAAATAAACATTTGTGGGATACCATGTTTTTGCCTCACACCCTTCAACTCATATCACTAAAACAGGAAAATTACAAATGGTGTAACACAGAACAATAGCTAGCTACACCGGAAATCTATGCAGATGTGATCATAAAATCAAACTGTAATGTGACTTCTGTACAAGGGGAGTATTACAGTCAGGAATATAAACCAAATAAATATTGTTCTCTCATGGGGTTTGGTAATAGGCGTTACAATATCATAGGTGAAACACATACTGTTACTAGCGATCAGAGTAATCGAACAAAACTTAACACTAATGAAGCAGACACAGGGTTAAATATAGTAGGCAACCACAAGGCATCATAGGAAAAAACCAGAATGATGAATGGATTTTAGTGCAAAGGAAAACACAGAAGAAAAACACGGTCATAACAAATGTATGTGATCTTAAATCAGCAGATCCCTAAATTTAGGTCCAAACTTGGTAAAGATAGCACGATAGCGAATACAATTCTGGCCACAAGGCTTATTGCACACGTAATTTTTAGATAAATCAACGGAGGACAAAATTGTGAAATCCTCCATTATTAGCGAAGAAACGACCTTAAGGTTAAAAATTATAACAGATACAAGGGAGTAAAACATTTCAACCTAGAATGGAGCAAACTCTATAGTTTTGAATATGTACTATCGGAATGCAAACGGTTTAAACACTAATTTAACAGAATTTCTATATGGTAAACCTGTTGCCATATTGCGCAATATGTCACAGTTATTGCCTCCATCGGTTATTTTCTCTGAATCTGAGTGTACTTCGTATTCCTGTCGTTCGTAAGAGGAATGTTTTAAAAGTTTCCTCAATGTCAGCTTTAAGAATCGTTTTCATGTTCCACCATTTTCAACATGTTTTCGTATGAGGAATAAAAATAGTGCACACATGTGATTTTATCCCTGCCTCTCCTTAAGCCTCTGTTATTACAAATTTTCCAAGAACAGCGAAAGTCATTCGCACTAACATTGTTAATAACGATGCAGTTCATTTCCTCGCTACTGGTCGAGGACATACAACGGATACTTCGAGAGCTCTCTGCGGAGACCAATATATCCATCTATTGATATTGTCAAAGGAACCCTACAACGTTAATGTTCACATCGAGAGAAAGGGAGTGAAAAAAATAGAGTGCTAGGATCTTCTTTATTGGTTTCCATAATCTTCATCAGTAATAGCATGTCGCGGTTAAATATTTGTTCGCATCCGGTTAAACGGGAGCTGGTGAGAGACCACGCAGCGACTGACCAGTAGTTCCTGCAGGGTTGCCAGGAGATAATTAATTATTTGATTTCGAAAATTGTCAGGGAAATAAATTCACCATCATCAAGTCTCGCTCTTTTCTTTTTCCCCGTTTATTTCTGTCCCCTAGTTTCTCTCTTTTTCTTCCTTCATAATTCTTGTAATATACGACTTAATTTTCATTTATAGGTAAGATAGGCATCTATGGACAATTCATTCGCAGGTTTGAGAGCTGACATTCCCCGTCGACCACTCCTTCATGAAAAATAGGAAGGTAGAGAGGTCAAGTCCTTATTCGAGATATCATTCCTGGTTTCGTCTGGTGAAAGTGAGGAGATTCCTGGGACAGTGAGACTAGCAGAGAGCAGCAAGACTTGAACCAACGTCCCTTCTCAGTGTTTATGCGAAATCCATGATCCTAACCATTGTACCACGATACCTTGATTTCAATTTTTACGTTCCCTTCATCCTTCCTATTTTTTTCACTGTCTTTCTTAAGTTCTCGTATCTTACTCTATTTTTTCTCTATTCTATGTATCTTGTCCCCTCTTTAGTTTCTCTTTCCGCCCTGTATTTTTCTTTGCACCTTGCATAATATATTTAGTCTTTCTGTATCCCCTTTTACCTTCTCATTCTCTTCTCTATATTCCTTCTATTTATTAATTTTCTGTCCCGTTTTCCTTGCTTCTTTCTCTTTTTTCTCTCTTCGTTCTTTATCTCTCAAATTCCTGTATCCCTCTTCTTTCTAGTTTCTGCATTATTTCGATTCCTTCAAGTTTGCTCCCTTTTCCTTATCTTCTTATCCGTTAGTCTTGTGCCCTAATTTTCTCTTCTCTCTCTTGTTTACTCCTCCTTTCTGTTTTCTCCTCTCTTCTTTCTCTTTACTTTTTCTTTCTTTCTTCTTTCTGTTTACTCATCTATTTTGCTCTTCTCAATCTTGTGTCTCTTCTCTTTTCTATCTTCTTTCTTTGCCTCTCTCATCTTTTTCCTCTCATATTTCTGTTTTGTCCCCTCTTTCTTCACCCTATCTTGTCTTTATCCGCTCTCTCGTTCGTCTGCCGTTCCACTTCCACTTCTGCGCTTCTCTCTTGTTCTCTGTTTCTTCGATTTCTTTCTGCGGAAGGTTTTAACAGCATTAAGGACATAGAAACAATTTAGATGATGATGATAAGTGTTTTAACCAAAGGTCCCTGGAACAGTTAATCGATAATGGTTTGCTATTGTCTTCCATCGGGTACAAGTAACTTCGTGAGATTAAAGTGGATCTACAGTTTAAAGCAAGCTTCTTGGTACATCTTCATTCGATGGAAGGCAATGGCAAACTTCAATTAGTCCACTTTGTTCAGAGACATACATCTGCCTCTGGACAGAACACTCTTCATCAGTATTATCATCATCATCATCATCAATGTTCCTTCAAGGTTATTATAAACTGGAGATTTTCATCTCTAAGTGGTAGCAATATGAGATATTCTGCATAATTCTTGTGCCACTGATACAAAGAAACTTTCTTTGCCTTTGTTCATTTGTGTTAATTAATAAACTGCATTTTAGTATTTTAGCACATTAGGTAATATTTTCAGTTCCTTACGTCATACTTGGGCAAATTTTAGGGCATACATGGAAAGAAATAAAAGGTTACTAGCAACCCAAAAATGGGTTAATGCAACAGAGTGAGTTGGTAAATATAGAGCCTAATAAGTACAAGGTTACAGCAACCCAGATAAAAAGGTTAGATCCAGTGGGTTGGTGTAACCCTCCACGTAGGTTATTTTGAAGGGTTATGATAAACAACTGTACTCAGTTACTTTAACCCGCGCCAAAGAAAATTTGTAAAAAAAAAAGGTGGTAAAATCGTCTGAAAGCAAGTTACTGTAACTACATATAGCTTATTATAGCTATCTTTGTAAAAAAAAAAAAATGTGCGCCAGGCTGGGATCGAACCATGGACCTCATCCCTAGCAGTCCGAAGTGCTACCAACTACTCCACTGATCACCTGAAGTTTACGGTCGATAATGCATGTATTTCGAAAGTTACACTACTGTAATATTCATTATACGAATCTCAATGTTTCATATTACACTTTGTCATTAACAGAATATTAATAATAATTTATATAACACTACATTCCTAGATTTAGGGTTGCTAGGTTACCTCCTAAGTTTCACGTTAACGTTTTGGCGTTGGTACAAAGCTTCCATGTGGAAGCCCCTCAGTGTTCAATGACCGCCATCTCGTATACACGAGACTCGGTTCAGCTAACCCTCATTAAGGTTAAAAAATAACTAATTCTCAGAAGGTTAAATTTACCTGCACATTAAACGGTTAGCATAACCGAGCAGTGGGTCAATCATGTTGTTTAAATTAACCGTGTTGTTTGTTTATTCCTTCTTGTACCAATCGTGTAGGTAACTTGCTACCCACGAATGGGTTGTTTTTACCCTGATTTCTGTTAACCTTTTTCAATGGGTTACCATTTACCTACAGAATTAGGTACTTTCATGTCTCGAAAGGGTTGTGATAAATAACCAGTAGGTTATGTGCAACCCTTTTGGTCATTAACCTAGCAAATTCTTGACTTAGTTAAAACAAATTTCTTTCCGTGTAAGAACATACGTATTACTCTAATTTTGGGAGACATAACAATCCGAGTCCTGGTAATGAAGAATGTTTGCTTTGGCTTAGAGTTTGAATTGTTTACTGTTCTCTCTAAGACAGAGAAAAATAAGGTAAGAGTAAAAAGCTCTTTCCAGTACAATCAGTTCTTTATTGCAACTTCCTAGGAAAGACTATGGAGCTGTCTTCTGAAGATTTTTGGAAGTTACATTGAATAGGAGGCAACCTTAGAAAGCAACGAAGCCTGGCGAGAAACGCAGCTGCCAGGCGTTCGTGGCGAGACTAAGAAAATTTTTAAAATGGAAGGTGCGGCCATATTGGATTCCAAACTAGAAAATTTTTAATAGTTGATTTTTGTATTGTCATCAGGCACATGTACAGCCGTACGATTCAAGCACATGAAGTTTCAATTCGATTGGACAATAGATTATCATTATAATGGATGTTCTCCTCGAAGTTCTCTCGGCAAAGTGAACCGATGGTGATTTGGTATTGCCTTCGATGAGATGAAGATAATGTCCTAAGGATGGACCTACAGTTTAACATGGGAATGGTACAACTTGTGTCTCCTCCGGGAATGAACCCTGGATCCCTTGATCACACGGTAGCGAGAGTTCCATTGACTCACAGAAGACGCCAAGAATTAGCTAAAAAAAATGATTAGAAAACTGAAAGCAGACAAACAAACCAAATTAATAGAACATGTTTTTAAAAAAGATCATGAGTGAAAATCATGTTGAAGCTCTTCTTCGACATCACGAGATACCTTTCAAGAATTTATGCCTCAAGAAATAAAATTAAAGAAAAAGTGTGATGAAAATCGTTCGGAAAACGTGAAATGTTCGATTCCAGAATGGATTGTTAATGCACGAACAACATACTCCCACGCAGTTTTCTAAATATGAAACATTTTTCCATCTATACAGGACGAAGTGAAAACCAACTTTACAAAACTTTGATATGAGATATATTCGGCGTAGACACAGTTTGAGATAGGAAAACCATGTGTCAACAATGTATAACTAGTGTTGGCAGTCCCGAAATCCTGTAGCATGTAAGTCCTAGCAGATAGGTCAACTTTGAGACAGTGAAGTTGAAGGGGATGTCGCGCTAAAATTGAAATATAAAATGTCGAGCGATACTTTAACTAAAAGCTATAATTATTAGGAAATTGCGTTTTACAATAGGTACTCAAAATTGCGATTTTCTTCATTAGTATAAAGCATGTATTTGCGGACCAGCTCTTTCGCTTGAAGATTCCTGGTGCTTTTTAGATTACTTTAGAAGCTGGTAGTGCGCGCTCAACAAGATTTTCTTCAGACTCAAGAATTTCTAAGTACATTGGTGGTTTATATACCCGACAAGATGAAGTTTATGGGGTGTCACGTTTAGGGATCTTGCGGGTCAAGGAATAGGTCCTTCTCTTTCAGTCTACTACTCACTTAATTGTCTTTCGAGTTGAAGTCATGCAACATTATCACACTTCTTCTTTTTCTCCGTCTTTTCCCTCCTACGCGCGGTCGACGTTTCTGATGAGTCTTCTCCACAAAGCCTGTCCTGAACTTCTTCCCCTGACAAACCTTTCTCCCCGAGATCCTTCTTAACCCTATCCATCCATTTCCTCCTTAGCCTCCCTCTAACTCGCTTGCCCTCCACTTCCATTGTCATCACTCTTCTGCTACATAGTCATTTGTTCTCCTCATTACATGTCCATACCACTGTAGTCTTCTTTCTTGTATCTTCTTAGATATCTCTACACCTTTGGTTGTGCCTCTTACTCTCACATTTCTCACTCTGTCTCTTCTTGTTATCTCACACTTCAGGGTAGCATTCTCATTTCGGTGACATCTAATCTCCTTTCTTGTGCTTTCTTTATTGGCCATGTTTCTGCTCCGTTCATCATTGTAGCATTATCACACTACCACTCTGAAATCACATGTTTCGCAACGCGTCAGTTTTCATCTGTTTAGGTAACACATACTCCAAAGAGATGTGGAACAAGTGTCCATTAGACTCTGGTAAAACAAGTATGGACCAATTAAGAGATCTCATATGATTTGAAATTATTGTCGGTAGCTGCCGCCTCATGCAGCTAGTATGAGAATTCTCTGGTATCCAGATATGGCAGTTGTGAATTTCTTCTTTCGTAAAGCAAGCTTAATCGTAAAAAAATAGGGGACTAAGGTAAATTAAAACCTCTGCAAAGTCCGCTGTAAAAAGCATCTAGAAAACAGCATCCGGTAAGGAAAATAACACTGATCTACAAAGGTTTTCTTTCCTGAATGATATTTAGTGTCCGTAAGAATGCATCGTTTTTTTAAAATTCATTTCTAAGGCCTTTAGGCAACTTTGGCTCAGGCCGTATGGATGATGATGGGATGAATTGGTGGAATGAAGAAAGTGGGTGGAAACGGGAGCACCCCGAGAAAACCCACGCACACGGTGTTTGTCCACCACAAAGCCCACATGGCATCGTATGGGGAAAGAGTGCATCGTATGTTGATTTAAGAACCATAACAAATTTGTTAGTATCAGCCTCCATTTTTGCGAAAATGAAAATAAATAATTTTACCTACTATTTTCCTCTCGTTTAGTTGGCAATACTGTATGAATGTCGTTGGCAACACTGTGTGGATGTAGTTGGCAACACTTTGTGGATGTGGTTGGCAACTCTGTTTGAAATTCTTAATCAGAAGAGTGTTTGTAGCTTATGTAAGCTATCCGAATCATTGCACAGTTCACAGGAGTTTGTATTTTCTTTTTCAAACTGCTTATAATATATTGATAACTGAACATTTACGACGAAGATATCTGTGTAATGCTTATTGTGATTTTAGGCGTTCTTTTTTCTGTCCACGTATTTGTGTGTGAGATTTTACTTCTGTTAGAGCCTTTGGTGTATGACTTTTAGTAGATCATGTCAAGAAATTGCTTAAAATAGTCCTAATAAGTTCTGCCAATTATGTGGGAAAGTGACTGTGAAGTCCAAAACTACTAACTTGACACCTAGTTTTATGAGAAAGGTTTATGAGTTGTACTTTAGGTACAAAGTTGAGTATCAGGATAAGAAGTGGGCTCCTCACGTGTGTTGTAAATCCTGACCAGTGAATCTCCGGGGATGGTTGAATAGGACACAGAAATTAATGCCATTTGCTGTGCTAATGGTGTGGCGTGAGCCAAAACAGCACTCAACAGACTTATTTCTGTTTATATGTTGGAGGAATAACTTCAAAAAGAAGGAAGTCTGTCTAACATTCTTTCAGCTTTTACGCCTGTTCTACACAGTAAAGAATTGCCTGTTCCTGTACCACTAAACAATTGAAATTTGGATAACAGTGACACTGAATGCTTTTCTTTTGAATGTGACTCCAAAAGTGAAGGACGTGATGATCCATACTAGATGGAACGTGGACAAAACCTCGCA
>JAGDQP010005443.1:22510-50925 GCA_022664845.1 Lepisma saccharinum | reverse complement strand
GTGGACAAAACCTCGCCTAATTTTTTTAAACAGAATTAAATGATCTTGTTAGATATATACAATATTCTAAATCCCAGGCTGAACTACTAGCTTCCAGAGTTCAAGGTTGGAAACCTTCTAGAAAAGACCACAAAAGTGACCACGGAAGTGACCTAGTTATGTGTTTCGCCACTCAAGGAGGGTTAGTGTATTGTACTGATGTTTGTGGACTAACGTCCGAGTTGATTATTGAAGTGAATCAGTGGCATTTATTTATTGATTCTTCTAAATTCAGTCTAAAGGGTGTACTACTACATATTGGAAATAGTCATATTCTAATTGCTTATTCTGTACGTATGATTGATTCATATGCCGATATGGAGCTTTTCCTTGGAAAAAAAAAAGAAAAAAATGAGTGTGAGTAACAAACTTCGTTTAACCACATGTGCTAGTCCCCATTACCCATAAAGTTTGGATTGGTGAAGGTTTTCGTAAAAGCTCTAGATAAAGAGGGCGCTGGTTTCCAATACCTGAAGAAACTATTTCCTCATATCTTGGATGTAAAGTTAAAACAAGGAAAATTAGAGTTGAACCACAAATAAGAGAAGTAATAAAAAAATTCAGAATTCGAAGAACCCTCCAACAATATGGCGAAAAGAGCGTGTGGGCTGCACTCAATAACGTCCTAATAAACTTCTTGGGCAACAGAAAATCTGAAGATTATGATTCGTTGAACTGATACTCAGCTTTGAAGGAATGGATTGCAATAAATCACTAAATCTCAATTTCCTTCTTAGTCTTTTGGACTTTTCTTTCTTTCTGAGAACTCGAGTGTATTATCAGACGAACACGGTGAAAGATTTCACCAAATATTCGTACTTTGGAAGAGAGGTATAAGGGAAAATAGGGCACTATCATGTTACCTGACTATTGTTGGAATTTAGAAGGAGAAAATAAGGTTTCTAAGAATAAAAGAAAATATTCGTAAGAGAAACTTATCAAATGTGAACAATAGATCTCCTGATGTGTCGATGTTAGAGGCATGTTCATAAGCTATCTGTTTTTATATAATTTATAAATAAATTGCTTTCTAGTACATTTTTCTTACAACACATGTACTGCGATGTTCAAAATAGAATAACAACGAAATTCAATGTTATTAAAATTTCAAAGGAATATAGTATGTTCATAAAGTCACTCAATTTATGACAATACTACGTACTGGTGATATCTTTGTCCTTTCAGATGACTGTCAGTTCGATTTTGTACACGTATATGAAGCCGTGTGTGACACAATTTTAAATATTTGCTGCTATTTACGCCATTTCAAAGAATTCCGTGATTTATTGAACACCCGGTATTTCTCGAAAATGGAGGCTGATACAACAATTCTGTTTACACAACTGTAGTCAGTGTGAAAAGCTCTATAGGAATCAGTAGAAATGAATTGAAATTTGTCGGTCATTGTAATCTGAAAGCACAGAATGTAGTTTTCCTAGTGGAATGTATGCAATAACATTTTGCGTTCAACTTCAAGTACGTACAGCTCGAACGTACTGATATTAAACCTAGTCAGTCAGTGGAGTCTGTTCGGTTCGGACACTACCAGGGCCTTATTCCATTTCATTTGCGATGTTACTTATTTGTAAATGTAAACCGCTCTCTCAAATACTAATATAAATAAAATGAAAGTCAGCAAGTCGAAGGAAAAGTTTGAGTATGATCATGAGTCCGAGAAGACCGAGAGGTCGTTGGGAGGACAATATTAGAAGATATCTTTGAGAAGTAGGTGTTCGTGATGAAAACTGGCTTGATGTTGCACAGGATAGAATCCAATGGGGAACGTTTGTTACTGCGGCGATGAACTTGTGAGTTTCACATGCCATAGAGTTAGTTAGTTAATTATGATCATAGAGTCCCACCTATAATGGCCAGAACATATTGCTAAACAAAGCAGTAAAGCATATGGTACGCTTAGATGTCTCGCGTAGACATCTCATGAGATAATATTGCAACTAGTTCAGGATCTTGGCAGTTTTTGATTGTAATATGATTTGTGGGAGAAGGATCGCAAAAAAAAAAAAAAAAAAAAAAAAAAAAAAGAAAACATGGTTAACAAAATTCAAAAGATAAAAAATTCCTGTATGAGATTTATTTTCGGTACACACACATCTGAATACTGCTTGTTTTGAACCAGCATAAGATTTTAAACGTTACGCAGAAGAAAATTACATGCTTCTAGTATGCTATAGAATATTTTCACTAAAGACAAACCACAATAATTATATTAGTTACTACAATGGAGAAAAGTTTCGTATAACACTAGGAATCGTGATAAATTATTTTCCCTCAATGTTCCACAGCAGCATATCAATCTTCATTTACAGCCAAGCTGGAACGAGTATCACACTGTTATTGTGAACGCTTATAGGATAGTCCAGCGCTATTTCGATCAAGGGATTATAACACTCACAAATAAAGGCTCTCTCCCAACAATCGGGGATTCGGGAACTGCGCATATATTTAGATAGAGGAGGGTCACGAAGGAATACTGGCAAAATCTGCCGTTCCGACAGCAAAGGGTAAATCCAATATGGCCGCCCAAAGGTAATTCCCATCAACTTTTGCAAGCAACTTCTCACCTACTTCCCGTTGACAGAGTGACTTAATATTTTGCAGATTGATATATTTCCAAATACAACACATTTGTTGGATCGAAATGACTCGGAAGTCGCTATATTGAATCCAATATGGCCGCCCAAAATGTCATTTTCTAAACGACTCGTGCTAGAAAAACGAATTTTGGTATGAAAGTACAGTATCACTAGACGTTTACGAAAAGTATTAAACTGTTCAAAGTGTCGCCATCTTTAAACCAATGTGGCCACCCAAAGTCTTTTACCAAACCGAGATTTGGTACAAAGGAATCTAAATTATTTGACCTACAACTTGTTTTTGTATATTTTAAGGGTATTTGGCGGCCATGTTGGCTTCAAGGTGGGGACATTGTGAATAGTTTGTAATATTTTCATAACATGCCAGTGATAATGCAATCTGTCAGCGGGAAGTGGGTGAGAAGTTGCTTGCAAAAAATGATGAGAATTGCCTTTGGGCGGCCATATTGGATTAACCCTTTGCTGTTGGAACGGCAGATTTTGCCAGTATTCCTTCGTAACCCTGCTCTATCTAAATATATGCGCAGTTCCCGAATCCCCGATTGTTGGGAGAGAACCTTTATTTGTCAGTGGAGCCAAATCAGGTCAATAAGATCGTGATATGCGAGATATCTTTTCAGTCTGCACTCAATCGACTAAGTATCAATGATGAGGGAGCGGGGTAAATGTCAAAACCAATGACGGCTTTCACTTGTTTTCTTTTCTTCCTCTGAGTGCAATAGCCCCGAGCTACGCTACCACTGTGAATTCAAACGTAAACTTAACTCTTATCCCAACAGAGTGAACGGAATAGTGCTACTAAGTGTAATGTAGCTAACATCTCACTACTTCCTTATGTTATTGTTATTTTATGTTTTCTCCTCTTGTCTTATATAAACGTCTTCTTGACTGTGTCTTCATTTTAATTGTAGGTCACGTGTATAGCAATTGTTCCATTAGTATATTGTTATGTAAGTGCTTATACTTCATAATTACTTTGTTTATTATGTATGTAACTGTACTGGCACTTGTTATGTGGTAGAACAGCTTAAGCTGAATCTCGCCCGCATAAATAAAGAATGCTTGAAATTGTATTTAGATTGAATTACAGACTGCTGATACGCCGTCACTTCCCAACATATACCGGGATATTTAACGTCCATGAGACAAACGCCTTAATGAGTGCAACCACATTATCATTCGTGTCGCACGGATTGCCTACCTCTTTGGAGTTACACGCATCAAACTACTTAATTAATCCTCGGATTTGGATCCCCTAACATTATTCTTGGTTAATTAACCTAATCAGAAGAAAGAAAATATTATCAAGGTTCCATAGGACTTTCATCTCCTCTGAAAGGCTGAAATAAGCCATGTGATAACTATGAAGGCGTGGAGACGGCCTACACCCTAAAAACTGTACCTTTGCATTTTTGCGATTCCAATTTGGTACCCACAATGTTTGAGAGGCAGTGGTGAACCCAGGGTTGGGTTTAGAGGGGTGGTGCTTTGCTCCCAGTTCTTGGGAGGGAAAAGATTAATAATAAAAAAAAGGATGGTAAAATATGACTCTATGGGTCCGTCACTGTCTCTGGAAAATAGGTAGTATAATGTATCCCCAATTGTTGAGAATCAGTGACGGGCACAGGGATTCATATTTTACCTTCCTTTTTTTAAAAAAAAAAATCTGTTCCTTCCCAAGAGCAGAGAGGCAAAGCACCGCCCCTCTAAACCCAACCATGGGTTCGACACTGCCTCTCAAAAAGTGTGGGTATGAAATTGGCATTTTGTACCCCCAAGTCAATGGTGTACAAGAGTAGTTGCGAGTTGCATACAATTTACTATACTTACAACGATCATCAGCCAAAACTTCGTTGGCTGAAAGCTTACGAGGAGACTTGTAAGATTAAATCGAAACCTATCCTGAAATTTTGCTAGGAGATTCTACGTCCTATAGAAAGGTAATATAACCAAAATTAGCTGCCCATATTAACTTCAAGGTACCGAGATAGGAGCTGGAATATTGGTCGAAGTGTACAAAACGTGTGTTGTTTATCATTCAATCAACAGAAGTCACTTCTGCTTCACTTTCGTACTGGAATGAAACACTGCTGAACTGTAACGTCACCTTTCACACTGCAACACTCCTCGCCAGAAGTGTTTTTTTTTTTTTTACATACAGAAACAGTATTCATGGTCGTGCGGCAACCATGTATTATTCCAAGAATATGACACGACGAAAAGAAAGGGAAGAAAAGAGGAACATGGCAACCCTGGATTCCCGACTGGGCGATGGAAGTGCTTCGCAGTTATAACATCGTAATAGACCCCCGAGATCATCGAAGAAGGAGAAGAAGAGAAAAGCGTCTGTCAATGTAATACAATGTCAATAAGAAGACTGCTTTTTGACCATTTCGAAGAAACGAGGAGGGGATATAACAAACTATATATTTAAAAAAAAGTCCCTTCTGAGGAATAAAAAAAGAACTATAGAAAAAGATTTTCATGTTAAACATCACATTCCATTCATAGAAGTGTGTTCTCACCGTGAAAGTGACATCAGCTTTGTTTGACCAATCTGTTATATTCACACAACGACAGACAACCCATCATGTATGCTGAGTTCTCCTCCTTCCAATCCTACTAGGCGATCCCCCGCCCTCACCAGCGCTCCACGTGTATTCAATTATAAATTTCTCTCTCTGTGTGAAGTCCCTCTCCACACAGCACAGAGCGGAAGAAACCAGAGGAAAGAACAACCTCGTTCCAGTATATGAATGTGTATACTCACATTTTGTAAATGCACACCCGTATCAGTTAAACTTAATTTCATTACTAATTATTTACTGAATGAATTACGAGGACTCATCAAAAAGTAATGTCACAGAGTTTGTAAGTTACGTATATAACAATTAGGGTAGAGTGAAAGCAAATAAAATCAACAATTGCACGGAAGATGAGCAAGAAGTGCCCAAAATTGAATGCTGCCCTCCTCCGAAACCGCTGTAGTCACCGCTGCGTAATATGCAGGCATATATACGCACATATATCAAACTGTAGCCGTGTCGGATGGTATCTTGTCGTATTATGTTCCACACTTGCTGAAACTCGATGCTCAGGTCGGTAATGGTCGTTGTTTGTTGTGGATGAGCCCAGAGCTGGGGTATATTCATGTCCCACTCACACCATGCTGCCTGCATAAGCGAGAGATCTGGTGATCTAATGACCCGTGGTAACACTCACAACTCGAAGAGCATGTTGACTACAGCTGCGGTGTGGGAAGGAGCATTATCTTGTTGAAAGAAGAATTCTCACAACTGTGTATGAGTGGCTTAAAACATTCTGATTTAAATATTCATTGTCATGAATTTCAGGATAACCTCAAGTATGGTCTTGCCATCATAGGAAATACTATCCCATCCTATAATACCTGGGATCAGTCTTGTTTGTTGATGACGAATGCAATTTGCCACCAGACGTTCACGACCTCTTCCTGATCCCATACGCCTTGAATACTGGTAAAGACGCAGAACCAATTTTCGTCCATGAAGATCAAAGATTTCATTCGGATCTCCAGACCTCTAGCGCAATATCACTGCACGTCCTCTTTGCGGGCAGAAGTGAACCGCACACATGCCACAGGACGCTCTGCTTGGAGGCCTCTCTGCAGTAGACGGTACATAGAGCTCGTCTTCTTACTGCGGCTCGAAGTGAAACTGCAGACTCCTTCTGATCCACCTCAGTTACTCTGTAAATATGGTGATCTCTTGCGCCAGTGGACCGCAAGCGCTTAGGATGCGTTCTTCTGATAGAAGTGTTCTCGCGCCCATTGCCGGCAACAGTTGTACATAGTTGAGACGTCTCGACGTTGTCGCGATCTCGCGAACGGAGAATCAAGAATTTTAAAAGCCTATCATAGGGCTTGTTTAAATTGAGTTAACTGCCTATACGGACGTCTTTGTTGTTTTCCACATTCGCCGTAGAGCTGCGGGTGCATCCATCTGTGAATTCCTTTACATAACGTTGCAGAAATGATAACAAAACGCTTCCATTTCAATAGTCATAGATGGGTAACTTCTTCGTGCAATTGCGTGTCACAAACTCAAGCAAAAGAGATGTCAGGGAAGAAATAATTACTTATAGTGTGCTTGAGTCCTACCACCTATTAACGAAATATAATATTAAGGGGACTACTTTTTGACCAACCCTTGTGTATATAATAAAAAGATCATGAACGAAATCCAAGTACCTTTCTAACAGGATTTCGTTCAATATTTTCAACTTTGTCAATACATGTAACTGTAAACTTCTTGAATATCAGGAAGTGGGAGTTTCCAGTCCCCTGTATTAATAAAATATTTTATATTAGTAGGTTACATTGGGGGGGAGGAACCCATATATTATATTAGTATAATGTTTAAATCGTGCTTCCCTGTATTAGGTGAAGCTATAAGAGTTGATTGAAAACACAACAAAGAAAAATACACTACAAACTTCTATTGCTCCTTTCTGATTAAAAATCTTATATAATACTTGAATAGAACAGAATAGATAGCAAACTCTTTGATCTTTTAGCCTTTTCAATAGGAGGAAAGAAGGGCGGAATAAGTGCAGTGGAAAAACTCTGAAAGCCGCAGTAGGTTTGTTTCCAGCCTCGCAAAAGCACAATTTGATAAATAAGGATGAACAGATCGAATGAGTATGCTAAAAACTTTACTCACTTGAAGGCACACAGACAAACACGAAGGATGATTTCTGTATTTATGAGGTCACGCAATATTTTGTTTCCGTCTTCAGACCATTCTGATGTTGACACAACAAGGATTTTAGATTTTGTTGTCAAAAATTGTAAATAGGTATCATATAATAATTGTAAACAGACTTTTATATCAAGTTTCAAAATATAATAACAGCTCACATTATTAGAATAAAGAAAATAATGACTCAAGATTTATGTGTGCTTGCTTCCTTTTATTTGTAATATGGAGAATAGTGATTTTCCCCTTCATTTGAGAAGGATTTATGCTCCTAAGATGTATATAGGACGCCTTGTGGACATTTTTGATTTGCCACAAGTAGGTGTCCCGCAAGGTGATGTCACTGTGCAGTCACGAAGGCAAGAAAGAAAAACCCAGCATTAAATATGCAAGTTGAGCACTTATGCTCTAAATAGCCGGACACAATAAAAAGTAAGTTGAAGCAGGACAAATGGAAGCAAAGCGGTGAAAAGGAATAATTTGTACATTTATACTTTTTTCTTTCGGACAAAAATGGATTGGAAGAGAACTTGGCCAACACATTCTCCAGACCTCACGTCATGCGATTTCTGGCTACGGGGGATGATGGAAGAATGTGTTTACGCTACAACCCTAGAAAGATAGCAACTGAAGATCACAGGAAAAGAATGGGCTTTGTCCATATTGATTTTACAAGAGGGCGCTTTTAAAAAGTCCATAATTAACATTACCGGCACATCAAATCGGTAATCCATTCAAGGATATGCTTTCTCGACTAAGAGAAGCCATTAGTGTTGTTTACAATTAGCTTACTTACAGCGGTTCAAGTTCACAGAATGTTGGATTCGCATTCGGAAGGACCTGGGACCAATCCCAGCAGCCGTTCTTCCTAGCTGAAATTTTTCAAGGATCTTCTTGAGTCACAACAAGCTAATGCCGGGATGGTATCTATGAATAAAACTAGGCCTTGTCCGACTCGTTCCCACATACTCGCTCTTACCCTATACTGGAAAGAGCCAGAGACACACGAAGTCTACAAGGAACTTCAAGAATATTTTGCTTCGCGAATAAAAATTGGCGACAGCTTGGAACTACCAGAACTAATCAGAAAAATATTTTCTTTTACTCGGGTTCTCAAGCTAGAAACTAGAATGTAACAAAGCGAAAAACTTCTTTTAGCTCATTGTCAGAGTATTCTCTCTTCTTAGAAATGTTATACCCAATAATTTGTGGTCATTAGAGCACTAATGCAGAAGTAGAGTACTAATAGTTAACTATATAATCATCTGCTTTGAAGAGAAATGTTGTAAACTGCACTATTGGCCTTTCTCTTCATTAGAAAACAACTTAACGACACTAAATGGCTACTGGCAATTTATCTGCAAGCAACAGACATAAGTAGGCTTCTTGGAAGCCAATTAAAAATAATCAGCAAAAGAAAACTATTTAAGAAAGCTAAACAGTTGTCGTTAATGATAAATTCGTGTATTTTAACTTCAGTATTACCCAGTCCCCGTAGACCAAGAGGTAAGGTCGCGGATTTTGGATCGGCTATGTGTAAACATACCAAACCCTGTCACTGATCATATTGACCAAAGTTTTCCATGGTTTCTCCTCAGTTTCATCAGGTGAATGCCGGGATGGTATAGTAGGGAACTAGTGAGAAACTGGAACTATTTCACACAGAGGGCGCCACCACGCCAGTGTTAATTGTTTTAACTATTATACAAGGCTGTCCCATGCACCGCATTATCTGTAAGCTCCTTTACGCAATATACAGTATGAAGTATTATTTAGCAAGATCAGTCAATGCATAGCGCAAGAATAGTAACTGTTAATGAGTTAAAATCGAAATACTAATCTAAATTTGTGTCAGTTGATGTTAATTAAAATTTCTGAACAGTATGAAACAAGTGCAAGTAATAACAGTGTACTAAATATGTTACCAAACAGCATGATAATTCAATACATAAGTATAAATGTTGATAAAACAAGTACCCGAATGACGTAATGACGACTTCAATCACTTTGTGGGATGCTTTTATCCTTTTGCTTGTCACAACGAAAAAAGATTAAAAAGAAGAGGAAAGAAGAAAGCATGCTGCATTTTTTTTAAATCGTTGCCAAGCCGTCTCGCTTATCTGAGTAAGAAGGGGAGGGGGGAAGGAACACCTTTTATTCCTCTTTTTAGCGGGAGACAGAGGCGGACATCCAAAAGTAGAATCTCCAAACGTTTGCACTCCGCTTTGCATAATGAGTTTAGTTATTTTCCGCTCCCTGCCTTCGGTAACTTTACTGTCCATGAACGTTTGCATTCCGGGGATTGACAAGTGACCGCTCCCTGCTGTTTGTTAATCGCTTTTGCGACGAAAATTTCTAGTAGGAATTTATAAAAAAAAAGGCATGAAAACCAGATCACGCACGAAACTCCCACCTTTGCTTTATAACAGAAGGCAACCAGACTGATGCTTTACGGATTAACTTTTTTCGATGATGAAAAAATAAGAAAAAACGAGACAACGCGCAGACAGAGAACTCGCTGATACTGGATGTTGAAGATCAGAAATAAATAATTAAAAACAGAGGAAGAAATGAAATGGTTATCTTTGATTGAGAATAACCTAATTGACATAAATATAAGAAACTTTAGGTAGTTGTCATTAGTATAGGGTCTAGGTACATTGTATGGTCAGTAATATTCTTTAATACAGCTTTCGGTAGGGCTGCTGTTTGATGGAGAGAAAAGCAAACACCGATTTCGCTTAATTAAATGTGATTTGGACGGAGCTTGAATTGACGTGCTTCCGAAAGCATGGGTAAATTACACAAAGGTAACAAACACGAACAGAACCGTTTAATACTAGACAGAAAAAGAGCAATACAGAAACTGATATAAAAATGATCTTATTTTACTGAATAAAATCTGATTTGAATAAACTTGAACTGAGAGGCTTCCGAAAGCAGTGATAAATTGTAGAAAACTATGTATAAGCATAGACCAGAACTGAAGTATCATTTTTTGTGAATACGTTTTAAAGATGTATGATTGGTGAAGGAATAAATATACTTTGAATATAATGAGGGTGTTGTGGTTTAATGGCGATAGTTATATCATTATAGTGTTGTTATACTTGAACTGGTATTGAAACATTTAGCTAATGCTAAGAATAAAGACTTTACCCATTTGTTTAGAAATAATGCTGACGCCGGAACCCCATAACGGCACATAATAGTGCACCGCAACGCCCTCCCGTAACATAATTGTGAGGCAGAGCTCCATCCCGAGACATAATGTTGAGCCGCAGCGACATCCCTGAGTATATTTTTGTGTTGAAAAACATGATTGCGCGTAGTGTTCTTTAGTAAATAGCAAAATAATCGATTGTATTGGTGGTTATACCTGATTGCAGATGAAATGGAAATAATAATTGCTCTGTAGAATTAAAAAAGCAAGTTGGTGACGCTGTATAGAACTAAAGCTGGTAAATACTTTTAAACATTCTTAGAAATATGTATGGATTGATTTTGATGGAGAACAGAGATCTGTACGATTGAAAACCCTGCTGAGCTAAGAAAAGCTTGCAATATTATTTACAAACTCAAACCTGCAAACTAAAAATACTGAACACAGAATGAAGTGTGATTGACCGTCATTGAGTTACGTTAAATTATTTCGAACAAATATTTAAGAACTTTGACATGAAATTCAGATATAGCAACGTAGAAAAATAAAATAAAACATGTATAAATAACATGTAATATGTTGTTACGGGAATTTTAAGCCCCCGACAATCTGGTGTAAAAAAAATCCCGAACATTTAATCAAAAACAATTTAAATATAATTTCCACCCAAGCTCCTATGTGCAATTGAAATTTATTTATTTTCAACAAATTAAAATGATTTTAATTTTTTTACAGTGTAACAGTTTTGTGAGATATTGTACAATTTAATGTGTTTCAGACTTCCTTTCATTCTTAAAATATCTAGTTCGGGCGAGCACTATTTCTTTTCTATTTCTTTCTAATCTTTCTTTAGTCATAAGTAATGAATTTTATGTTAATGGAAATTTGTGATAATTTGTATGTGTATGTATGATGTAGGTTGTAATTGCTTTGAAATATTTCTGTGAACATTCTGTTATATTCCAGCCCAGAGAACAGAAGCTGGAAAGAGAATTTTGTGTTGTTTTGAAAAGCTATTTTTCGGAAGGTATCAGCTGCAGGCACTGTTTTATTGTTTTCAGCGAAGGCGAAATTTAGGTCAGAGAGGGATTGCTGGTTTGTAAAAGCAGGTGCTTTGTCGGGCGAATCCATTTTTGGCTGAGCAAAAGAGTTTTGGGTGGAGGAACCGCCGATGCATGGGGCGGGAATCTCGGTGAGAAGCTAGCTAGGTGGAGAGTGGCTTTTGTGTGATAGAGGAAAAAAGAACTGGAAGGTAGAGAGCGGCTCCGCTTAATGGAGAATCGGTGTGTATGTTCTTGTCGTGTGTGATGAAAGTTTTTCTTTAAATTTGTGAGTGCCGTGGAAAACAAGAAAAGATAAGAAAGTAATGAGGTGAGAGTGCTAAAAGCTATGAATAATTACGTGCCTGCTGAGATGATGAATCAGATTATTTTCCTATTATTTCTCGAAATGTTTTGTGCATATTTTTCTTCTCTAAGTGAGGTAGCGGATCTGACACAATCGATCCTCAGCCGAGATAAGGTCATTTGATTATAAAATAAGTTGCTCAAGCTTTAAGGCACAAGAAGGCTGATAAGTAGATGTAATAAAATTGATGATACAGAAGTTATATGTGCGTGTGCGGTGCGGCGGAAAGAGAGAGAGGCAAGAGAAACTGAAATGTGTTTGGTGGGGTTTGGATTGTAGTATCTTTGACACTGTCCTTTGAACGCTCGGGTATTATTTGAGTAGACTGTGTTAACAGTCCTTGAGTAATTCTCGTAAGTGGATTCGGGATGAATTGAGCTCAGACCGGACTTGCTATTTGGTTCAGTGCCAAAGTTTTTGTTTTTTTGGACTCCGATCGGTAAATGAGAGCTCGGGATTCTGATTAGGAGTTAGGGGGTGCCGTTCTAATCTCTCTGTCTGACCAAAATGTTAAAAAAGATTTTTTTTATTTTCCAATTTTGATGGCCGAAACAACCCTGGGGAAAATAGAGATTTGATTTGGAGTACTCACTCCAACTTTTGAATATGCATACTAGAGACAGTGTAGCCAGCTCCTAAATTTTATCTCCAGTATGTAGTATTTACCGATACCAGTCAAACAAAATTTCGGCTGTTTCTTTTTTAAAGGAAAAAAGAGCGGGAAAAAAGGAGTTCCTCGACGCACCAATAATAAAGCAGCAAAGACGTAATGATCCTAACTAAGGTGCCAATAAAATTCAGAATTTAATCTTAATTATGTAAACATATATTCGTTATTGCTTTTATTAATGTGTCTCATTTGTGAATGGGTAATCCCTGCTAAAGAAGAAGTATAACCAATCCTGCAAGATTGCTCTGCGATTGACGTTGATTACCGTAGTTTGCATCTGAATTAGATTGAAACTTAAGCCGTGTGCATGTGCGATTGATTGAGGACTCAGTAGAACCGAAAAAGTCAATACGGCCGTAGTAGCACATTCCAGAGACCTGCATGTTGGAAAGCAGGTGTAGAGACGACGATAAATCCGAGTGGAGTAGTTTAACCTAGAGTAGAATTAAGCACAACAATGTACTCGGAATATGTAATATCGTTGCTTATTAAATATAGAGAAAACATACTTTTTATCTAAAATACACTTTCGTACACATAAAAATGCTACAACAATTTAATTTGGCACACAATTGAAACTTTAAAACACATATTAGAAAAGATGAACGGACGATACTTGAAATAATTTTTTATAGAATTAGTTGAATGTGTCTTGTAATATGAAAGAAGGCAATGTCGCGTAATAATATCGCACTAGTGTGATATTTTTGATCAAAGATTAGAAAAATAGCACAGTAATGGCATGCGGAATAGCCAAATCATGATCGGAACTGCTTGAAAGTAGAATTTATTTAATAATTAAGAAACTTGCTTGTGCTAAATAAATTTTTTTGAAGTTATCTAAGGATGGATGTCGCTATGAACGCAAATGAATTAAATAAATACGTCAATCATGGAACTTTTATGGTTTTTGAGTTGTCCAGATTAGTTTTAAAACATTTGATGTTATTTTATTGCCTACATAAATTACACAACTGAAATGAGACAGACATTATGATTGGTCAAAAAACTCTATAAAGACATGAAATGACTGGATAAGATAAAAGATAAAATTAATTTTATGGGCAGTAACACCACTATGGCTTACGCCATTCCCACTGATTGAAGTCGAACCTAGTTGTTGTTGAAACCTGCAGCGATGTCTATGTGCAATTGTTCCAATTTGGAAATTACTCCTAATTGTATTTTTAACAGTATAAAGCAGTGGATTCGAAGTTTTCCTAGGTCATGTTTACACTGCCCTTATTTTATTGCTGGAGAAAGTAATGATCAATGTATTAACCTGGTCGACGAACTGTTGAAAGAATAATTTATAAAAATGTTAGTTGATTTTACTACCAATAATGAACTTTACGAAACATTTATACAATATCATCCAGATAAAGACATTGCAATAGGAAAGTATATATAGAAATAGTATCAAAAGAGCAGTACTTGGAGAAACTGTGCATACTTTTGTGGTTGAAAAAGAACTGGAATGATGTATGTTTTATTTGCAGTCGTTAAGGATTTCGAAATAAAACAAACACTGATTACATTCACGAAACTTTTATTGTGCATCATGAATATACTGTCCATATAAACATTATACACTGTTCAACAAGTTTTCAACTTTTAGTTCTTTCCTGAGAAATTTGATGCAAGTATCATAGTAACAATGTGAGTGATCACTGCAGTGAAATCCATTTCTTTCTATCAGGTTATATTTTGAGAAATAGGCAAACCAATAATGTGACATACAAGTGGAAGAAATGTGCTAATAATGTAACATAAATATAGCAGTGACATGTATGGGCATGTGGTTAACGCCAAATACCAGGTGTGTAAATATGAAGTCGGAATTTGTGCATAGACGGCGTTAGCTGTCACTGTGGTTACTGTAAAACTGCGTCCTTTGCACCATTTGCTTGTTTTGACTGCTGATAACGATTTCCAACTCACAACCAGAAAAGTTCCATGTCATAGTGTAGTGTTTAATAGCGTTGAACATAGCGCAATTTTCACCTACAAACTACAGTGTGCGGACAATATTGATTTTTTGTTACCATTGGAAGAAAACTGCCGAAGTGGCGATTTTGACGTGTGAAACGAAGAACGTGGAAAACCACTGAAAAAATTTGCAGACAGCGAATTGTAATCTTTGTTGCATGAGGATGACACTCAAACGCAACAACAACTCGCGGATCAATTAAATGTGACACGAGAATTAGTTTTCATACGTTTAAAAGCCATGGGCAAGATTCAGAAGGTGGGAAAATGGGTCACACATGCATTGACTGAACGACAGCAGGAAAACTGAAAAACCACTTGCGAAATTGTGCTCGCCAGGTACAAAAGGAAATCATTTCTCCATCGAATTGTGACTGGTGACGAAAAGTGGATCTATTTCGAGAATCCTAAGCGTAAAAGATCATGGTAACTCCAGGAGAACCGGCGACATAGACTGCAAGACCAAATCGCTATGGACGGAAGACAATGCTTTGTGTTTGTTGGGATCAGGAGTGATCTATTATGAACTGCTGAAACCTAGCGAAACCGTTAATACCTAACGTTACCGACAACAAATAATCGATTTTCATCAAGATTTGCGTGAAAAAAAAGACCAGAATATGACCAAAGACAACATAAAGTGGTTGTGCTTCACGATAATGCACCCTCCCACACAGCAAAACCGGACAAGGAAACGATTGCGACGTTCGGCTGGGAAATCCTTCCGCATGCGGCTTACTCACCAGACTTGGCGCCTTCCGATTTTAACTTATTTGCATCCATGGGACATGCACTTGCTGACTAGCGCTTCATATCTTACCAAAATGTACGAAATTGGCTTGTTGACTGGTTTACAGCACAAGAGGCACCGCTTTTTTTTTGTCTGACATCCACACATTGCCGGAACGATGGTAGAAATGTATCGCAAACGATGGCCAATACTTCGAATAATATAATTCTTAGCACTGTCATCCAATCAATGTGTCTTTTCTGTACATAAATTCCGGTTTCATATTTACGCACCTGGTAGTGTGAAGAGCGAATGGCATTGAAGTAAGTGTGCCTCTCAATAAAGCTCTAAGATGGTCAGCACATTACTTACGGCATAACTGTGGGCAACACGTTTTTTCACTGCCAACCTTACAAGAAAACCGTCAATAAGATCAAGAAGAAATCTACCTTGACAATTCGCTAGGAGAATCAAGGTCAACCGAAAAGTCATACCAAAAAAATAACTGCCTATTTCAACTGAAAATCCCGAGATAGGAACTGGCTATTCTTACGCTAATATTGAGTGTGAAGCGTACAAAATGTGACTCTTTTATGATGCATTTTAAAATATCACTTCTACTTCAATTCCGGCATGAAATAACACAGTGGCGAGTTGTAGCATCTAGTCTGACACCACAGAACTCCCTCTCTACGCTCCAGTGGTGAAACCTCGACGTGGGAAAGTGCCCCAATATGTCTGAAATTGCCCCTTTTCTAATCAGTGCCCGTTTTCCTCAAAGTTGGAGGATGATACAGAAAAACAAATTATATTTTCGAATTCAGCAGACGAAACACTTTTAGGAACAGCCACTAGTTCTCAGGAAAGAAAATCTCTGTTGTAGAGTGCTATTTTACAAGTATTCATAGTTTTGCTTTTTTGTTTTGTAATTACATATAACTGACTCGTATTACTTTTGTTTAAAGCATTTGACAGACAAATGATACTGCAACTGATAAAAGTTGTACTCAAACTGACAAGATATTTTTATTTTTATAGAATGAAATATTGTAATAAAAAGTTAAATGATAAAAAAAATTGTAATTGAAAATCTTGGAGTCATTTTTTTTGCTATAATAAAATTATTTTGATTGAATAAAACAAAGTTTTGTATAAAAACATTGAATATACACTTTCACTACATAATTAAAAAGATTTATGTTAAGTCAGTGTTATGTCAGAGGCACTATGCATTACAGGATACACATGAGAGTATTGACATTAAGATTATCAAAACAACTGTATAACCTGTTTGTTAAACAAAAGTACTGATGTTGTAATGAACTTTATTTAGAAAACACATTTAACATTGTATTAAGAATAATGACAATAAGTAAGTAGGAATACCAACTTGTAGAATGTATATGAATAAAATGCAATGCAGAACATTTTTCAAGTTTACATTCTTTTTGTTTAATTACTACGAAGCCCGTATAAAACTGTTCTCATGGCCTCATACAAACACAGTCTTCCTAATATGAAATAAAATCAGCAGTGACAACGTTGCTGAATGCATAAGGTGTGTTTTCGTTTTCAAAATCACGATATGAGACAAGCAGTTTACTGCCTATAAGATGAACATGTTGTATTTCCAAATGTGAAGAATATACAATTTCATTAAATTCTTGTGTCGTGCAGACAACCTTTGTTTTTGGAAGATCGCATCTGTGTCCCCACTTCCCGAATAATGTGTTAGGCTTCGCTACATGGAGTTCAAACATGACGTGAAATTACAACGTTGTGAACGCGGCGGAAAGCTCAATTTCAACATTTAAAAGTAGATGACTATGATAAAAATACTTGTAAAGCTTAAGCGTACTATGGCCGAGCTGTATAAAATTTTCTTCAAAAGCATTGTTCTAATATTGAAGAACCATTGCGTCCTAAAGCGCATTCAAAAGAGGGCGCAATTAGTGCTTTCGAGCCATGTACAAATCCACTGGAAACGAAAGATTAGAATTTTCAGATTTTACTTCCTTGTATCCTTTGGTGATATAAAATCACCACCAGTCGGTCCTGTAACCATCCATCAGGGGTTAAATATGCCGGATCTAAGTCAAGTCCATGTTCTTGTCTTTTGCAAGGTCTTACTACCTAATGATCTGGCCATTCCCATTTTAACTTATAATGCGCATAATAGACTATTATTTGGTCTTTGTAGAACTTGTATGGAGGAGTTACATACAGGGATTTTGTATGGAGGAGTTACATATAGGAAATTGTTCTTATACAGACGTGCAACGAGCCGTCAAAGGTGTTTTTGTACGTCATGGCTCCATGCTTCTTTAGGAAAAGGGCGTGTCATTCTCCACGCTTATGAAATCTTGGAAATACAAATGACAGAAAGTTTGTTTATACCTTATGTAAATACGTTTCTGAAAATGAAACAAGAAGCCGCTGGATTTCCTGAGAACTGTCTCACTGAAGAAGATAGATGGCAGTATATTACTGATTATTGTAAGCATGAAGGCATTGATCTCCAATATGATAAAATCCAGAAAAATGAGGGACTATGATATATTTCTAAAATATTTTTAAACTCATTATTCGGGAAGTGGGGGCAAAGATGCGATCTTCCAGAAACAAAGTTTGTCAGCACGACACAAGAATTTAATGAAATTGTATATTCTTCACATTTGGAAATACATGTTCATCTTATAGGCAGTAAACTGCTTGTCTCATATCGTGATTTTGAAAACGAAAACACACCTTATGCATTCAGCAATGTTGTCACTGCTGATTTTATTTCATATTAGGAAGACTGTGTTTGTATGAGGCCATGAGTACTGTTGGTATTGAGCGTATCTTGTATTGTGACAATGATAGTATTATATATGTTAGACGTTGTGATGAAGCACCTTTGCTACCTATAGGCGATTATCTTGGTCAACTAAAAATGAGATCTGGGAAATCCAAATGTTTATTGGCTTAGGGCCAAATCATTACAATTTTGACCTACATGAAATACCTACTGGTAAAATTAAACATGTCATTAACGTTCTAGGAATTACCTTGAATCAAGGAACTCGTAAGGACATAATTTTTGGACATATGTATGATTTAGTGACACAAAAGTTTGAAAGTAAACAAATCTTTACTCCAAAGCATATTTTTAGAAAAACAGACTATCATGTCATGTGTAAAGCACAAAGATAATAACATGCTGTTGTTCAGCATCATAGGCATCGCAGACTAAATCCGGTCAGTACTGAAAATTATCTAACAGTTTTATACGGGCTTCGTAATAGTTAAACAAAAAGAATGTAAACTTGAAAACTGTTCTGTGTTGCATTTTATTCATATACAATCTACAAGTTGGTATTCCTACTTACTTGTTGTCATTATTCTTAATACAATGTTAAATGTGTTTTCTAAATAAAGTTCATTACAACATCAGTACTTTTGTTTAACAAACAGGTTATACAGTTGTTTTGATAATCTTAATGACAATACTCTCATGTGTATCCTGTAATGCATAGTGCCTCTGACGTAACACTGACTTAACATAAATCTTTTTAATTATGTAGTGAAAGTGTATATTCAATGTTTTTATACAACATTGTTTTATTCAATCAAAGTACTTTTATTATAGCAAAGAAAATGTCTCCAAAACGTTCGATTACATTTTTTGTATCATTTGACTTTTTCATTACAATGTTTCACTCTATAAAAATGTATCTTGTCAGTTTGAATACAATCTGTTTTATTAGTTGCAGTATTATTTGTCTGCCAAATGTTTTAAACAAAAGTAATACTTGTAAAATAATCTGTATATATATCTTCATGATGCACAATAAAAAGTTCTTTAATCTAATCAGCGTTTGTTTTATTTCGAAAACTTTAACGACTTCAAATAAAATATATATCATTCCAGTTCGTTTCTTAGTTCAGCAGGGTTTATTCCTTCGTACAGATCTCTGTTCTCCTTCAAAATCAATCCACACATATTTCTAAGAATGTTTAAAAGTATTTACCATCCGTAGTTCTATAATGCGTCACCAACTTGCTTTTCTAATTCTACAGAGCAATTATTTCCATTTCATCTGCAATCAGGTATAAACACCGATACAAACAGGTTATTCTGCTATTTATTAAAGAACACTACTCGCAACCTTGTTTCTCAGCACAAAAAATATGCTCAGGGATGTCGCTGCGGCGCAACATTATGTCCCGGGATGGAGCTCTGCGTCACAATTATGTTCCGAGAGGGCGTTGCGGTGCAGTATTGTGTGCCGGTATGGGGTTCCGGCGTCAGCATTATTTCTAAACAAACGGGTAAACTATTTATTCATCTTTGCACGTATGTATTTATTAGTCAGCGTTAGCTAAATGTTTCAATACCAGTCCAAGTATAACAACAATATAAAAATACAACCATCGCTATTAAACCACAACACCCTAATTAGATTCAAAACATTTATTTCTTCACCAATCATACATTACCAGTAGCATCTTTAAAACGAATTCACAAAAAATGATACCTCAATTCAGATCTATGCTTATCCATACTTTTCTACAATTTATCACTACTTTCGGAAGCCTCTCAGTTCAAGTTTAGTCAAATCACATTTTATTCAGTAAAATATGATCATTTTTGTCTCAGTTTCTGTATTGCGTTTTTTCTCCCTAGTATTAAACGGTTCTGTTCGTGTTTGTTATATTTCTGTACTTTACCCATGCTTTCAGAAGCACGTCATTTTAATTGCAGTTAAAATTACGTTTTATTCAATACAATATATTCTTCTTTTTTTTCTGTGTCTGTATATATCACTCTCAACTTATATTCAACTGTTCTGTTCGTGTTTGTTATCCTTCTGTAATTTACCCATGCTTTCGGAAGCACGTCAGTTTGAGCTCCGTCAAAATAACATTTCATTACATGAAATCGGTGTTTATTTTTCTGTCAATCGAACAGCAGTCCTAGCCAAAGCTGTATTAAAGTATTACTAACAATACAATGTACCTAGACCTTTTTATAATGTCAACTACTTAAAGTCAATTAGGTAATTCTCAATCAAAGTTAACCATTTCATTTCTTGCTCTTTTTTTAATTATTCATTTCTGTTCTTCGACATCAAGTATCAGCGACTTCTCTGTCTGCGCGTTGTCTCGCTTCTTTTCGTTTTTCCATGATCGAGAAATGTTAACCTGTATGTCATCAGTCTGGTTGCCTTCTGTTGTAAAGCAAAGGAGGGAGTTTCGTGCGAGGTCTGGTTTTCATTCCTTTTTTTAAAAAAATGTACTAGTATTTTTGTCGCAAAAGCGATTAACAAACAGCATGGGCGGGCTTGTGTCAATTAGGTATGGTACCGAGACTGGTCTTTGTCTCGGTCTGGCCTCGAATTCGCGGTCATTAATGGAGACGAGACTGAGACTCTATGCATCGAGACTTACTCGAGACGAGCCCAAGACCGAGACTTACCTATTTAGACTGTCATCTCGATCGAGACTATAAGCTTTATTTTCGTTAATGTGGATAATTTTAATATAATGCTTTTGTTCATGTAGTTTCATAGTAGAAGAAGTATTGTGGCTAATAGTTTCATTCTGATAAATTTTTGTAGTTTTAACATATGACTATAAGTCATATAAGTAAGTCAGTTATCAATGTCTAACTATTTTCTGTTGTCCTTTAATAATAATATAAAGTGTTGGAGATTGTTTCGGAAACGGATAAATGTAGACATTTATTTTGTTCTGCGAATTTTCATCCCCATGCTTTCTCCCTGCTGATAGTCTTTTACTTTTGTTGACACTCTCCCTGTGCTAGTCTGATCCCGTAAAGAGTGTAAAGCATATGTTAAGAAACCAAACTATTTAAATTGTATTATAGATCTTTCCTTACAGCATTTACTTATTATCTTATTATAATAATGAAAGTTTTTGCAATGCTAATCGGTACCATAAAAAAGATGGAGGCAATGAAAGTATTTCTGCGTATATGGAAACAAGCAAGTCGAAGCTGAGTCGCGGGACAACTCAACTATCTTTGTAGCTCTGGTAGTTTCTGATTTAAAAGTTATCGACAGCCAGACATAGCGATTGTATAAGGCTTCTCAGCACTTGTTGCTGAAACCTAAATGGTGTATAAAGTTTCCCTTAGGAAATTCATTGTTTAGGCAGAGAAAGTTCTGCACAACCTATCACGTAAATAAACCTTACATTCGGTAAAGACAGTATTGATTTTATATCAAAATCAAGTGAGGCGGAGCGAGCGTCAAATTTAGATTATCTATATGTCATTGGTGAAGTTTCGCCGAGAACTGCCGAACAACTCAACCATCTTCGTAGCCCTAGTAGGTCCTGAGTCGAAAGTTGTTGACAGACGGACGTAGAGGAGATATAAGATTGTACAGTCACGGAAATATATCATCGTCGGAACGGCAATACCCCTATGTGCCACTTTTTTAATTTTTCAGATTTTGGAACCAACTTATAGTTCTATGTACTGTGCATACTGTAGAAAAAAATAATGTGGAAATAACTTCTACTTTTTGAGATATAGAAACTTTTTAGATCCTAAATTGTATTCCAGACTGTAATCCAGAAAGCGGATTTTTGGCCTTCCTGAAAAATGCATAGTTTGCCACATAGGGGGTATTGCAGTTCCAAAGACGAAATACTGAAGAAGTTGAATAAAAACTAACATTTAGTTTTTTATTTAAATTACATTTATCAACCAGACAGGCAGTTATAATTAATCTGTGAAGATTCTGAGGAACATAATGTAACAGGCTTAGTCTAAATTGTGCCTATCTAGCCCATAAATATAAGGTAAATAAAAACGAAATGAAAAATCATAGACTAAATATGTGCTAGTCCAGCAGTACATATTACCGTGACTGTACATAGTATGCCTTACACACAGTAAGATTATTATTTTTTATCTATTAAGCTAGGATTTTTGGAATGACATTTTAACCTAATAACACGGCTTATCTGAAATATCAATATGCTTATTTCAGTTTATAAGATTCGCAATACGTTATTTGAAAGTAGCGCATACTTGGAACACACTTCACTCTTTTCTTTTTGGTTTAATATATGGGCATGCAGCTCTAATCCATACCAATGAATTGGTTCTTTTAACCAGTCAAGAGCAGTATTGTAAACTAATTGATTCGTGTGGCTGTGTCGTGTGTAGTTCGGTAAATGCTGTTTTCAATTTCTTTGTATTTTATTTTTTCTTGTACAAAAATTCACAAGAAGTAAAATCTTTGTCAATTCAATCGTCAAAGAACTTACTCACAGATAATGTGGTGCACGAGCCAGCCTTGTACAGTAGTTAAAAAAATTAACACTGGCGTGGTGGCGCCCTCTATATGAATTAGTTCCAGTTTCTCGCTAGTTTCCTACTTCGTATCTTGAGTAAGGTTCCTGGTCAATATCTTCCTCATCTTGTAGCCTATCGTATTCCGGTGTGAGTCAGAGATGGCAAAAGGCCATAAATACGTAAATTCAAATTCAAATTTAAATTGAAGAAAATATTGTACTACCAAAAACAGAAGTCATAAATAAGGGTTGTCTTGAACAGATGTTACTGATAGGAAAGTCCTTCTTTGATATCTTTCTTTGATAAGAAAATAATCTTTTATTTACTTGGTAATTAAGAGTTACTATGGTAACAAAGAACTTTGGTTCATCACTAGATATTAATAAACTGTCATAAAAAAAGAATAAACATCAATTTCTCAACCAGAATTCGAACAAAGTAATTTTATTTTAAAGTATAATAAAACACTATTTTCAGGTTCCTGTTGCATCTAATCGTAATGATATATTGTTTAAAATCCCAGAAACTACAATAAGCAAGACCCATATCGAGGAGTTAATTTGAACAAATAGCTAAAAGTATACACAGGAAAAGAAACATATGTCCCTCAAGCTGAAAAGCTGTTCTGTTTACATGCTTAATAGAAGGAAGGGTTATTGATATACACAAAATGACTGGCATGACGCATTTCATCCCATGTAATTAGGAGTGGCAATTGGCATCTCACAGGACGTATTTCTCAGCATAATTTTAAAATAAGTTGGCCACAGTATCAACTTGCCTGCTTTGGGACGGAAGATCCCTAAAGTTGTGTTTGCAAGGTATTGAGGACTTCGAATATTTCAAAATATCAGAAACTAATGCATATTATTCGAGTTTTAAAGTTTCATATTCGAAGTTTTTAGTCGTATATTGTTATACATTCGAGCTTCGAATTTTCGAGGTATTCGAAAGTTCGAATAATCTTCGCAGCACTAATATATTTCAGTGCATCAAATAATGGATGGTCTTTTACCTAGGTAATATGCATAATTTATTTCGACATATTTCATTTTCAATTTGAAGTTGGGGAAACGGGTGAAATAGTATGAAGATGAGCGCTGAAATGGTGACTGAAACGTCGACAAGGTAGTGGTTGGTGACTAGATATAAAAAAGGATTTGGTTGACCACAGCATTTAAAGACCGACACGTTGGCGTAACATTCGGGAGGTCATGGGTTCGATCCCAGCGGCCGACCATCCTGACAGGTTTTCCCAGGGTTTTTCCTCAGTCACACCAGGCTAATGTCGGGATGGCACCTTCAACATAGGCCTTGGCCTGCACCTTCTCGAATCCTTTCTCCTCCCCTATCCTGGCATGAGCCTTAGATGCCTAAAGACCATAAATAAAAATTCAAAATTCAATGACCGACACGAATAGTTACAGAAAAATCTCTATACCTGACTATTCAATTTATGCTCTGCGTATCACCTACCGTAAGTTCACCTCGTTCTGTGCTGTGGTGCTAAACGTAGAAGAGTTCTTTCATTTTTTTATTTATTTATTTTTTTTTTTTTCTGAAAGAGAAACACACTACCTGAATGTCGTGTGGGTGATCTACGACGCGCCGATTTGTTGAGATGATTTTCCCATTACACATGTACACAACACGCATACAGACAGGTTCTTTCATCTTCTCTCTCTCTCCAGCTCTCTCTTTGAGTGTGTCTGTGCTCTTTCAGACGCACACACGTGCAGAAGTGAAGTCAAGAAAACGCAAACAAATTTTGCGTCAAACCATGTGCGTATACGTGAGTACTTACTTACTCACTACTCTTATGTCTGGCTATTGATTTTTTTCTAGCCTGGGAACCTGAAAACAGGTTTGTATGTCATCAATGTCTGCCGCACTCTCCTGTTCTCTGTTTTGCATTCCTCTCCGCCCTATTATCCCCCTACCACCACTCCTTTCCAAACACACCTTCAGAAAGTAAGACCCCAAAGCAGGGGTGGAAATTATATACTAATTACCATTATTCAGACGACAAATACTTCGTCTGTACAGGCCTAAGGTTGATTAACGCACGGGGCAATTTACTAATTTCTATTAAACTCATACCAAATTGAAAATGATGTAATTCCTAATTTTTGAATTGATTTATTTATGGGCTTTAGGCATCTCAGGCTTACGCCGGAATAGTGTGAGAAACAGAATGTTTGAAGGTTCTCTTTCTAGGTCAGATCATAGCTAGTACGTACCGTCCCGCCATTTACCTGATGTAACTGAGGAAAAAAAAAACTGGAAAACCTCAGTCAGGATGGGCGGCCGCTGGGAACGTTCCCAGGATCTTCCAAATCGCAAGTCAACGCTCTACCAATTCTGGATCTTCGTGGGATAAGGTCGGATGTCATATTTTTAACTTTTTCTTTCAGGAGTCCCGTTTTTTCTCCCGAAAACCAATGGAAACGAACTCCAGAGAACATCCCAAATTATTAGCGAAGGCGTAGGAAACGCATTTCAAAATTAGTACGAAAAGTGCTCTGAAGTTCGTTTCCTGGGCACGAAACTGCTCTCCTAAAAAAAATTTTTAAAAATGAAAATATGACATCCGACATTACGCTACTAAGGTCCAGTCAGAACTGAGTTACGGCCGCTCGGTACGTGATGTCAATAAATTCCATTGTTCGAAGTTTCTAAAAAGTGGAGAAGCAAAATAAAAGAGCCGTAGAACTCTATTCTGTGTCTAAATGAACATAATAAATGATTTCATAAAGCTTTTATGCTGATCCAAGTATTATTTTCATATGGACATAGAATCGACAATATTTAGGCACACGGTTCGAACTCCGTGGCGGACCAACCTAACTGCGATTTTCCACTGTTTCACCAGGCAAATACCGGGATGGTACCTTAACCCTTGGATGCACACTGTAATTTTTATACACTAATGTATATGTGGGGTCTCCTGGACCCCAAATGTATATTTATTTGTAAAATAGATCTGCATACATTTTTTTTTTCATTTATCTTTCAGGAATGACTTTATCATACAAATTAATGAATACTTAATTTTTTGGAACTCATAGCAATCAGTGTTGCCATATTTTGTAGCATATCTATTTGTCCTTATTCGAAATATTGCATTGGACAAAATGTTTAAAAGATCGAAACACTTCTTTTCATTACAATTCTACGTTGCCATTGTTGTATTTCAATAGTAAACATACGTACTTCTCCATTGTCATTAGTACACTTCTTATGGATTTCAACACATGTTTACAATTGTCAAAGTTTTTCAGTGAAAAAAAAATAAAAGAAACAATATTCATAATATTGAGAAATGGAGCTCTGAATTATTGACTCAGTTGTCTCACATCTAATCTTACTATGTTCCCTACACACAATATTTTTGCACCTATCACAAAGTTGTGAACTTTCTGTCTCGTTATCATGGACATACATACGTAGCACCTTCTCTTACTCCCTTGCTGTTGTGTAGCAGAACAATCATCTTGGCGTTTCACATCATAACTTTCCATAGCCTTCAGTCTTTTCAAACTAACAAGTTTGGGATTCGAGACCCTCTTCACCATATGTCGAAGTACTCATTCCTCTCCTAACCCTTGTAAGAACAGTCTTCTTCTGTGACTCTTTCCTGCATGGAAATCTGGATGATCATTGAAAAATATAATATAAGCATTTACTCCTGCAATATCCATTACGTTCGACCTTAAAACAAAATGCCATCTTCGGCACTGTCTCTTCCATGTATATGTGCGAACTTTCTCCTCCAGGCTAACCACACCTCCTTTAGTTTTATTATAAAACGTAATTATTTCAGGCTTTCTCTTCTGAGTAGAATCATCTACTTGCATGTCGTGATACCTCAGTATAATCACTGCTTTTTTTTTAAACGTAACTTACAATCGTCAAGTAATTTTGGAATCCAAATAAAGACGACGACACTTCCCTGTTTTTCTCCGGTAATATTTCACTGGGAATTTCTCTCTTGTTATGACGCAGTGTTCCTCCTACCGCGGTTATATTTTCGTCTCTTTCGAAATAAAGGCACACCTTGTAAAATAGTTGTCCATTATCAAATTTATTCCACAATTTCGAACACTTTTCACCAACTCTAAAACAATATTTTCAGCAAGGTTCTTTTCTACCGGTTGCCTTCCACAGTACATTGTTCCATCAATAACGTATGATGATGAAGAATCACACAGCCAAAATATTTTTTATCCCATACTTTCCAGGTTTTCTAGGGTTATATTGAATAAACTTCCCCATCTTCCTCTAAAAGGAACCTATTGTTCATCAATCATAGCACATTCACTCTGGCGGTACATTTTTCGACAGTTAGAAATCATGAGTTCCCAAATATAACGGAACGCTGCTAAGCTATCGTCTTTCTCTCTCACATTTCGGGATCTCTTGGAATCAAATCGTAATGCTCGCCGGATATCTTCAAACCTTCCCACGCTAAATGACACTCGGGAAATCGGACTTTAATAAGAACATTTATCTCGCTGATACATCCCACTTTTTTTTTTTTCGCTTTCAGCAAATAAAAGGATTCCAAAAAACGCATTCATCTCATCGATGGTTACATTTCGCCATATCTTGTTCTTCCTTGCAACCTACCGCTTTTTCTTCTAAATCGTACACATAGAACGATTTCCTCCATTATCTCCCGACTTATATAACTATCTCAAGCATCTTTAGGCGAAGCAGTGTGTTTAGTAGTTGATCCCGAAGGCAGTTTTATCACATTATGAACTGATGCTCTTCGTAACACAGGAGGCATTTTAGACTAAACAGTATTATTTCGGCTAACAAAGTTGTTGTAATTCTGTATATTTATATTGTTTACAGATGCATCTAATTCACTATCTGTATCGTCTTCGCTGTAAGTTGAACTGCCTTTTCTAGTGTCATCACTAGTTTCGTGAAGCACAAGCTCGTCGTCATCCTCATCACCAGACGAATAACTATTACCAGACACTAAAGACCTTCACGGTCCGAATTTTTCGGCCCAAGCCCAATCCAGCCCAAACGTACCTAGGCTCTGCTCAGCCCGGGCCCGGAAAGCTTTAGAAGATTTTCGCCCGAGCCCGGCCCGACCCGATAAGTTTTAAAATTTCTCGGCCCAAGCCCGGCCCAACCAGAAAATTTTAAAAAGTTTTGGCTCGAGCCTTAATATATATGTATCTGGTATAATAATAATAATAATAATAATAATAATAATAATAGTATAATGTAATGTAACACAAGCCTATGCGAGTGTTTAAATAATGTGATGCACTTAGATTTGCTAGTCATTTTAATTTAATTCTACAGGATTGCCGTTTCAATTTATTTCTAACACAAAGGATCAAAATAATCCTTTTGCTTTGGACAGTAGGATTACTTGTAGTCGCAGGTTTCTTAAATCCAGCAAAGAAGTAGCTAGTCAAAGTATAACTTTTACTTACAAAACACATTATCAGAAATTTGACCCCACCCGCAAGACCTACATTTGCATGGTATTTAACACCGTATTAGACTGCAACCCTTACTTCATCCATCATTTCTTCCTGCGGGACGCTGAAGTGGAGAGAAGAACAAAGAGTGCGGTTTCCTTTCATTTTTATATCAAGATGACAACTCTTACTGTTCACCCCCTGGGATCCAGTGGTTGGATTGACCATACTCTGGTATTGACACGGATCATCCGAGGAAGCTTCAATACGCATACTGCCTTTTGTTATTTATTGAGGGAAGGGCATG
>JAGDQP010005443.1:0-22500 GCA_022664845.1 Lepisma saccharinum | reverse complement strand
GTGAACAACTAATCCTCTATAGCGAAAGTGGAGCCGCTAAACAACACCAACTGTAAACATTGCCTTGTTTGTAATACCTTTCACTCCACGTGGCGTGCACACAGACTTGAATGTTTGGCTTTATTCCAATTATCGTTTAACGAAAGTTAATAATTATTGAACAGCTTTAAGGAAGTGCAATTAATCGGCCCGACCTGAGGAAAAAGCAGTGTCGGCCCGCCCAAGCCCGGCCCGGCCCGGCCCGGCCCGGCCCAAAGAAATAGCGGAGCTGGCCCGCCCAAGCCCGGCCCGTGCAGGTCTCTACCAGACACTAGCTAGCACTTCTTCGTTCTCATCGAGCCACTCAGATACTGTGGCACAGAAATCATCATCAGAAGGCTTTACCTTTCGCTTTCTTTTCACACCACTGCTACTTGCCATTACTACGTAAATAGACCTATTTTGAAAGAAAAAAAAAATCCCTACTCACAAATGATAATAAACGTGGGGTACATGTTTATAATGACAAGTCGCTGTGACGCTTTCACGGAGAATTTAATTTCCTACAGTATTATGGGAATAATATCGTACACAAGAAAATAAAAAAATAGCAACCACATACCCAAAAGTTGAAAATATTACTGTACAGATGTTGCTTAAAATATATGGCAACAAGAGGTCTCCACAGTCTAGTGGTTAGAGCGTTGGACTCATGTCCGCGTGGTCCCGGGTTCAATTCCCGGCTGGAGTCCCACTTATCGGCGTCCACCCAGCGGCGTGAGGAAAACTGGCAAGTCACGTGAATAAAGACGTGACGGCCACACTCGGTCTGGTAAGCCCCTGATACGCCTGTTCGTGGTTAGGTACGCGCTGTGCTGACCACACAGCCGTTACTCAGGTGGACATAGTTCCACCAAACGCGGACAGATGGCGTTGGGGCAGGCTCAGGGTATATAGGCCAGTGTTTTTTTTTATATGGCAACAAAGATGAGATGTGAAACAGGAGCGAACAATGTTTCAGTGTTTAAATTCAAAAATTACAATTTTCGGAAATCGTACAAAACTAAATAACTATAGGAGTAAGTACCGAAAGACCCCACTTATGGAAAAGAAGGGTATTGATAATAAATAGACTGTTTTTCAGAAATTTGAAAAAAAAAATGGGAAATGCCTGAACAGGAAAGAAGAAAATAGTACAGGACAAAAATCATTAAATTTGGATTTCCTATGCCATATAATAAGGGAGATATGAAGCAAGAAAAATGGCTTGGGGTCCAGTAGACCACCACGTACGCATCCAAGGGTTAAGTAAGGCTGTGATCGCTACCTTCTCCATCCTTTCTCTCCTACGTCCTATCCCAGTCTGAACCAAAGATGTCTAAAAGTGAATTCAAATAATTTAGTTAAGAGTTTGTACCTGAAATGTTCCCTTACGTCCAAATTTACAAATAACGAATATTAATTTAAGTACTACGGTAATATGTTCGTTTCTAAGGTAAAAACAAAAAAAGATAAAACTGATATGGAGAGATCAAATCGTGAATAGTTTTCTCGATTTCAAGTTTCATTTTTTTAATATATATATATTTTCATTTCTGACTGCATGATAGGACACGTAGATTTCATACTATTTTACACATAAAGATGATATAATGCACATGCAGGTAGTGGGTAATTTATTACAACATACGATAATTTTGAGGCTATGGTATAATAATTTAGAATTTAAAAAATTCCAACGCTGACCCAAAGTCATTTACAGACAAAACTAGCGTGACTGACTCTAAAAAGCTTCCTTTTTCCTCTTTCAAAGACCCATTTGCATGAAGGCTATTACCTCATTTCTCCCCTATTTTTACTTTATTTTTTATCTGTTTCCCAGAAAACAAAATTCGATATTTTATTTAAATATTTATTGAAAAAGAAAATTGACTGTTTCCTGTTACCTCGTTCAAATAAAGACTTCCGAATTAAATGCTCACTAGCAGCGAGAAGCAGTAGAAAGAAACATTGGTCATATAAAACTGACGTTTGGAAGGTTATGGTATACGGACTTAGGTCATTATGTCACTGGAAATTTTGTCACCAAATTATTAGGTAACAGGGTTGCAATATTTAAAGCAAAATGTTTTAAACAGATGTTTAAATGTGTTTTAAACAGAGGCGATTGTTTTAAACATTTTGTTTAAAACATTTTTAACAATTTGTTATAAACGATGTTTTTTAAGCTGGTTTAAAACATGTTAATTTTAATTTTCTTTTTTGGAAGTATCATATTACTTTTAAGAGTACGAAAAGGCCTGTTTTTACCAGTAAAACGTATGCAATTTGTCCCGAGTGAAAGCTAGTTTCCAAAATAATCAGTATTATGGCGTCGCAAGCCTACTGATGGAGACATAAAATGCGTTGTTTCGATTTATTCTTATCGGTTGGCTGCTAGAAGCGGGAAATATTAATTCGCTATCAATAACATAAAACAAGATGTTCGTATTTCAATTCTTTCTTTTTTATTTATTGTGAGAAACTGCCAGGAAAACAAAAACGTATTTGCTTCTATGATTACATTGATCTATCTCTTTTCTTATGTTTATGAGGTAAGGGACAGTAGTGAGTAACTGTGTAGATTTGATAATCATTGCTTATTCGGTGCTCGGAGTTTATGCCGGGTGGTAGAACAGAATGTATTAGGTACTGTTAGTGTTGCAAACAGAAAAAAAACGTTCGTTTTTTCTAACACTTCCGTTTTTTTTAAAAAAAAAACATGAGCGTTCGTTTTTTCTAAATTCCGTTTTTTTTTCTCAAGGCAGCAATTTGTAATACTGCTAACATCTCTTTAAGCATTAATTACTTTTATATAGATAATTAAGTAGTAATTAAATCCTAGATTACATGTTTTTGTTTTTGTGAGTGGTTGTCCCCGACCTCAAACAGCCCAGTCGTCAGTGTTGCCAACCTATTTTAAAATTCAACTTATAGAAATGCCTTTATTAATACAAACCTACACGTGGGCTTTGATTTGCACTAAATTTGGCATACATGTTCATTAGGTACTGGAACAGGTCATACAGACACTCCAGGCACTGTAGTTTGTCAGGGTTGCCAAATGATTAAAAAAAATAGGTTTCATATTTCTTACCGTTGGACGTATCCGCATTGATTTACGCCAAATTTGACATGTGCATTAGGCACTGGGACAGTTCATGTGGGTATTTCCGGCCCCACAGTGTCAGAGTTGCCAACCAAATTCCGAAAATAAAATGTTTAGTTGCTTCCATATCGTTGAACGTATTAGAACCAGACTTCCTATTTATGTACTGGGACGCGTCATAGAGGTACTTTAGGTCCCATAGCTAACAGTGTTGCCAATCAATTTTAAAAATTAAATATTTACTACTTCCATTCAGTTTGACGTATCCGCACCAAGCTTTGAGTACACATATTCGACATAATCGGAACGTACTGTGGTTGTTCTCTAAACCCAAGTACCCAAGTGTCAGCGTTGCCACCCTATTTTAAATTTCAAATTTTTAAATGACCCCCCATACTGTTACGTGCCGATAGCTATTCCTATACTTTGAAAATAAGCGCGTGGGGAGCAGCGGGACGTACCTACGTTATGATATGCTTTGAAATAATACTTATCAGCCCTATTGCAACAGACTCATTAGAAGAAACCTATATGTAGTTGCTTGTTTATAAGAGTATTCATTATTCATATAACAAAATATATTTTGTTACACTGTCTCTATCTGTATATATTTTCATAGTATATGGGGCAAGGCTTGGAGCCCGGCGCATGGTAGAGCAATGTCACCGAACTTTTATAATGAAACACAATGTACTAGTAAACGCAAACATATATTTCTGTCCTTGAATAGAAGCAGGTTATTTCCAAGGATTTTGAGCTAAAGATAATTGATTTTTGCGGACGGTAATTATGATCAAAATTAGATTTCTTCCTTGAATCATACCGTAATTAGAAATTAACATATTGCATATACGGGATGAGAGCATATTTAAGTAAGAACTCATAGTTTTCACTTTACAGTAAATATATCTTCGAAGTTGTATTTATCTCTAGGAACTTAAATCCCTATAATTCTAAATATTTCTTCAGTTCCCTGAAGGTTTATTAGTATTTTGTTACAAACTATACCAAATAACTTCAGTCCATATGTTCTTACTTCCCTTATGTTTGTCAGGGTGAAGGTATAGGAAGTATAGCAATGCGGCAGTGAATGCATAAATAATCCCATCATTTGCCTCGTAAGGCTGCAGGAAAATGAAGCAATAGTAAATTGGGATGAATATGTGAAAGCTTAAATGAAATCCTGGCGATTGCACTGCAGCATAAAGCATTAAATACTTGCTTTGTAAAAGAAACGACATTAAGAAAACAACAACATGAAAATGAACTGAAAAAAAAAAACTTTCAAAAACTTCACAGAAAATAAAACTTTTTTTTACAGCAATACGTACTCTGCTTCTTTGCTGTTTGTTTATGGACTCGTTATCAGTGGGTTGCACAGGAAGGAAAAAGGATTTAATCTAGACACACCTTATTAAAGTTAATCCTTCCGAAAATAACTGTAAAAGCCAAATATAGATTATGTAAAAAGGAATAGTCGGCTGGCGCTCTGCGATATACTCAGCCTCCTATCAAATTGAGTACCACAGTGTTTTGGGTATTCCTGGGCACTTTGGGAGGTAAAGGAAGCCAAGCGTGGGACTGACCATTCCACCTCACTTGGTGCCGTTGGTCGAGAATATGTGGATCGCTACCTCCACACATCCCATGCGCCATTCACGGCGCGTGCGCAATGCACAGGGTGTACCTTTACCGTTTTACCTTTTATATAATAAATAGCTGTGTCACTGAATTTCAATAAATAGCAAATTTCATCAAATTTGGTAAAATAGAACCTACAATTTCTAGTAAGGTCTTATGAATAGACCGAAAGCGCGATTGAAACGTTGTAGAGACTGTTACAGATTATCTATCATAACCCCTACCAGTTATTTTATTTTTAAGAAAATGTTTAAAACGTTTTAAGCACTATTTTTTTGCAGTCTATGAAAAACGTGTTTAAAACAACAAAAAACATTAAAAAAAACACTCTTTAAACTTTTTTTTCTAAAAGAACGTTGTTTTTTTTATCCCTGTTAGCTAATAGGTAATTTCGTCACCACAAAAGTTTATACATAATTTTCTCACAAAACAGAATTGACAAAAAGTTGATTTTATCACTGTGTGCACAGACATAGTCGAGCTCGTAGCTAAAGGGGGGTAGGGGCGTCAGGCCCCTCCTTAGAGTAATTTTGCCAATCTAATGTTATCTTGGTCCCAAATATAAATCTGTTTTGTATAAATAGGAACTCTCGTGACCTTCCCCCCTTAAAATTTCCGTAGGCCCCTAATACTATGACAGCCAGAGACTCTGTTAATAATAGTTAATTAAAAGGCTTCATTTAGAAATTGCCCCATTGTTCCTATTTAGATGGAAACAGCTCGGACATTAACAGTTTCTTGAAAAGTAAGCCTCATTTTAATGAAAACATAAATTGTTTTTCAGAAGTTTCCAGTTTTGGCCTACTAAGTTGAGCCTCAATATTCCATTTCGACACATCTGAAAATGAAATGGTGATATCTAAACGAGAAAAGATGCTGATCATCTAAAGTTGATAAATTTGAAGATAGGAATTATAGTATAAGGGGCAGTCAAATGAAAACCGAACACCCGCCATAAAATACATTCCTCGCAAAAGTTGCCATCTGTAGGGTAGGAGAAATGCCTAGTGAAAACGCACAGGTTCACACAGTTGTTTCGTTATTGCTCTGGAGGTGAGCGTAATGAAAAATTAAGTTCGTCCAGCATTGGAAATGGAAGCAAGCAAAGAAGAGCAGAGAGGCGTGGTTCGTGTGTTGGTAGCCGAGGGTGCTGGAACACGCGAAATTTATCGTCGCATGTCTCCTGTGTATGGCGAACACTGCATGTCCCTGACAATTGTGCACGAGTGGCAGAAGAGATTCCGCGAAGGACGCATATCACTGCAAGACGATTCGCGCCCGGGACAGGCCCATCGAGCCATCACGCCTGATGTGATTGCGCGGATTGATGGTCTGATCCGGGAAAACCGACAAATCACAAAGGAAGAAATTCGTGTTCAGGTCGGCATTAGCCGTCGGCATGTCCGTGCATGCCATTATCAAAGATCACCTGCAGTTCCGAGAAAATTGCCGCAATGGGTTCCGCATTAACTGACGGAGGGACAGAAGATTGACAGAATGGCTGCATGTCTGAGTCATCTGCAGCGGTACAACGAGGAAGAGCATGCGTTTCTATCACGACCTGAAGAAAGACATTCGTGGACGTCGGTTTCAGTCGGACGAGGAAGTGCAAGAGTGGGTGAGGTTGTGGATCCGTCAGCGACCTACCTCCTTGTACAAGACTGGAATTGATTGTCTCGTCTCCCAGTGGGATAAATGTATTAACATTTCTGGCAATTACTTTTGAATAAAACAAATTCCATTGTCACTTTGTAGCGGGTGTTCGGTTTTCATTTGACTGCCCCTCATATACTAACGAACGAATATGTTTCTACAACATCAAGCAGAAAATACAATACCGCATTTCCCTACCTGTAAATTGCAAACACCGTTCTTGTCACCTCATTTCACTTCAGATAGATGTTTGCCAATAACAATTTTAAGTGTTGAAATACGAATGGTTTACTTTTACATGATATACAAAACCATTACGAGAACATTTGTTCTTGTTTTTATGTTTAATAGAATTTCCATTACGATCTTCTGCTGGTATTTGTTTCCACCCCGAGAGGTTGTTAATACATCATATCGCTGTTAATACACAATTTATTTATTATATCTTGCATACCATTTATTGTAACTTTGAAGTTATTTTTAACAGTTGTTAAGTTCTATCTGACGTTCTACGTGAAAAGCATATTTTAAACTGCTGATTTGTCTATGGTCTTGCATACAATGAGAAAATAACCTATTTGTCAATTCTTGTATTTTGTGACAAAATTATCTATTTGCTCAAATTTTGGTACCAAAATTACCAATGACAAATTTACGGTGAAAATATTTCCAGTGACAAAAATTACCGTCACCCGTTGAAACTAAAGATCTATTTGTGTGTCAAAATAGACAGAAAGCTTCAAGGTCACTGAACTGATCTGATCATAATCATTTTCGTGACCTAATTTTTATGTAATTTACGTTCATGGGCTGAATACCGCGTATGGCTTAACCAGTGGTTTCCAAACATTTCAAAATCGCAGACCTTCCAGCTTCACCCTGAACACATATACATGTTGAAATAAAAATAAACATTAGTACCGACACAAAAAAAATATTGAAAGTGATAATGGGTGTTCTGCCTGGAGTTGAAATTATGATCCGCAAATTCTTGAGCAAGATGAACCGATGGTAGTTTGTCATTGAATTCTGTCGGTTGGCGATGATGTCCTAACGGAGAAGAGCTAAAGTTTTAAGTGAACACCGAACTCGTTTGAGCAGCCGTCCCACGTTTTGCGGAACAGACCCAAACCATAATTGAATTGGTAGTTGGAAGAAGGATATAAACGCCAAAAACGAAAATGTCCTGTTTTTTGCGTAAAACATTGCTTATTGAATGGGTACACAGCGCCAGTTCAAAGTAAGAAATTGTTTAGACAATGGACAGTTTATTCCTTGCATCTGGCACTGTTAATCTATTCATTGAGAGACTTTTGGACCTAAAGAAACAACTTCCGCCGTTCTGGCGTTTATTTCCTTCTTCAAACTACCGATTCAATTATAATCCCGAATTCCGCAAAGAAATACATTCAACCAATTTCAATTATTTCTTTATTTTTAAATAGTTTTTTATTCATTTATTTATGTTCGCTAGTTTTGTACTGAAAACTCTGTATAATCTACATGTGTGCTCCAAACTAAAACATGCGAATGTGCGCAAAACATACGTCATACTCAAGCGGCACAATCCAGATTTTGTTGCGATATTTAAACTTCCAAGCAACCAGTTTTAATCTTAAATTCGAACCGAACTTATAATTTAATTTGAAAACACTGGATTAAAGAAATAAAACGTACGTACTAAACTTCCTACACCAGCTATTGCATATCAAACTTGAATCAACCTTTCTCCTATCTGAAATCACACTTCATGCCACCAACAAACAAAAGCGACCCCATAACATCTTTCAACGGCAAAATCAACCATTTTAAAGTTATCAGCTGTTCGAAGAATGTGTAATGTGTGTAACGCTATGTTGCAAGATAACACTTCTTCAGACATATTCCGTATGAAGCAAAATTAACTTAGAAAAATTGCATGCAATCAGGAATGTAATGCTAAATTTTTTGCTGGGTATACAATTCGCTCGTTGTAACGAAACCTTTCGCTTACTATCCCATATACCAGCGTACTTCATAAATTTTAGGTGGGAATAGGGTGATGCCTAAAAAAAATTGAGGTGGGTATACGCCGTATATACCCGCGTATACTCTCCATTCCATCCCTGGTGATTTGCCCCCAAAATCTCGACAATACCCCCTCGATATAAATCTCGACTTTAAAATTTTTCCTGTGAAAAATCGATAGAAACCGTACAAAACTTCACTTACACCCCTCCCAATTTTGACTTTACACCCACCCCCAAAACTGAAAATACTGGGAGTGCCCCTGACATTACTATGTGTTTTCCATAAACCGACAATATCGTTATACATATGAAAGAGCCAGGAAAAGATGGGAACTGAGTTCATTATAAAGGAGCTTCAGTATATCATCAACAAAAAATTTGGTACAGATTTTGTGGACGGAAGTACAGTAATTGCAAAGAAAAGGATAAGTAATAAACTGTAAGACACAGAACAACCATTGTGGAAAAATATTTATAAAAAGAAAAAAAAAAGTTATGATTATTTTCAGTATTATGATAATAATATTACATATATCTGGCAACCCTGCTGAGCCATAATGAAATCAGAAGAAAGGTACACATTTACATATTTAGCTACTGATAAAAGTAAGATGAGACACGAACCCAAAAAGGTTATATTCATTAAAAGATACACATATATATATTTCGCCTACCTGTTCTGAATTCCAGACGATGTCACGTTGTCGCCGGCCTGTAAGCAAAAGAAGAAGAAAAAGAAGTCATGAAAAATGATAAGTTTGTTTTTAAATATATTCTAAGGGAATTTATATTCGTGTAATGAAGTTTCATTACTCTGTCAAAGAATTGGTTGTTTGATTTAGAGAGAGAAAAAAAGAAAGAAACTTACGATCTATTTCTGTGTGTTCAAAATTGATAATATGAAATGATGACAAAATTTTATACCAGGACTGAACGAAAACAAACTTAATAGATATAGGGTCAACTTGGGCAAAACGGGAAGATGGAACTCTACTGCAGCGTTTCGCAACCATTTTTCATCCCGTGACCCCTTTTACCATCCTTTCTAGCCAGGGGCCCACAATTATTTTATTTTCTGTAATATTTGCTTTTTATTTCAAACCACGACAGTTTGTTTCCTGTACTTTATAAGAAATATCCTAATTATATTATTCGAAACTATTGAACAAACTACATAATTTTTGCAAAAATTGCAAAATGCTTTTTAACATTTCCGAAACAAGGCCTCTTTAAAAAAAGCGTTTTCAATTATTTCAGAAATGCCTACTTAGAATCTCGATACAAATAGTGAACCTCATTTTGTCCAAGATCTTGCCTCCCCATCATGGGTAGTGACGAGCGCAAGAGTCTTGGTCTTGCATACCGATGCAAGACCAAGACCAAGACCAAGACCAAAACCAAGACCAAGACCAAGGGGTGCAAGACCAAGACTAAGACCATACCTGCAAGACCAAGACCACCTGCAAGAGTCTTGCACGCGCACTACTTGAATATTTTTAAAACGTGGAAAGGAAGGGGAGATCATTATATCCTTTACATGAATTTCTTTGGCTTCTGTAAAAATACCGCTGGAGTGAAGGTGTTCTCAGTTGTGCAAACCGTGTGAGTGGATCTGAGAATCATGCCGCTGTTACTGTAGCATACTAACCTAAACGTACAATGTACACTACTGTACACTAAACTTACAATAGAAGGAAAAAGTTTCTGTTAAGAGCCAAGTAAAGCCAAGATCACCGGCATAATAACAGTGAAACGATTTCAACAATGAACAAGATAGAAAATGAAAAATCGGCACGGATAGAACTCTTGAATTACTTATGAACTTTCTTCCCTGAAAGTCTGAACTCGCTTGGATTGAATTTGTAGGAGCAACATTGAAATTTCGTGCAACGATAAAAATACATAAGACACATACGGAGATAGTGCTGCCATTTCTTGTTGAAGATCTTGGCTTTACATTCCCCTTAAGGATAATTTGGATAAAGGGCAAAAGGAAGTCTGTTGTCCTGGCTTTTATGATGTTAGGTTTGTCGTGGTATGATCTATTGATTCAGATTAAGGTGGATTATGGTCAGTTCAGAGTCTGTACTGATTTGTGTAGCCAAGTCTTTGGGTTTGTTCTAAGCTACTAGTCGATTTTATAAAATGTCTGTTGATATGTGTTACTGAAAACTAAGTTCTGTTTTATATGTTATGCTACGGAGAATTGAGTCTGAATAAAACAACAGATTTTGCAGTACATTTGGCAATTGTTCGTCACTTGTAGATAAAGTCGGGAGGAATATTACTAGATATGGGCTATGATTTTGGATCCCGCAAAAGTTACTTTAGAGTAAGCTAGAGATAACGGTCGTGTGAGCTTGTATTGAGCACAGAAGTGCTTCAAATTGAACAGGTTTACTTTGATACATTTGTTCAACAGAAAATTATTGGTCCACAAACTCGTAAGTAATGTTACCGAGCCATCCTGGCTGAGGTTTTCTAGTTTTTTCCTCAGTCCCACCAGGCGAATGCTGGGATGGTACCTTAACTCAAAGCCCTGGCAGCTAACTTTCCCATTGTTGTCCCAAGCCTTAGGCCATAGATGAATGTTAGGCTTAAAACAATTCAAATTTTTAAGTAATTATACTTTCTATCACTCTTCTGCCAAAGCTCGCTTGAGCCATGACTAGTCTCACTATCGTCAATTGTCTGGGTTTGTGGACATTAGTGCTTCTTAGACGAAAACAACAACACTAACAAGGGAACTTTTTTTGCTTTTCAGCGAATTTTGATTCGGACATGTTTTTCGAGTTAGACCTTATTTGAAGCATATAGATAGCGAAAATAACACGCATAGACTCGCACTCTGTGATATGCAGTATTTGTGTCCCGAATAAGTCGAGTTGTGCAATTTGAGCGACTTTTAAACAGTAAAATCAACCTTGAAGGTGAAACTTTATATTAAGTAAATGAGTTATCAGATGCATTTCCGTAGGTACTTTTACGTGTAGAACACAAATTTCACCATGAATGTTCGCAAATTGAATGTTTTTTATACAAACTCCAGTTTATGATCGAAAATGAACAAAATTCCATAGAAAGTAATGCCGTAAAGGAACAACAATACAACTATGGGAAAGGGGATTATAAATACATAAAAAATAATGATTTCTAATACCTTTTGGGGGCTGCAATCGCTAAACCACTGATCGACTACACGGATTTTAAGAAAGAAGCGAAGCGCTGGAGCGAGCATAGCAAAAAAGCGAGTGCACCTCATGGAGAAGCCGAGCAAAATCGTTCCGATGCCGAGCGGTTTCGCAATTTGGCGATCTTGGCAAGGCCTGAGAGCTCCGTTACGTTCTTAAAGTTAGTTCTTTAAAAAATGAATTTTACAATTATAAAGTTTGTAATAAATATGTTGTAATTATAAGTAAAATTAGAATTCGTTTGTTGAACTTTAAAAAAATAAATAATAATAACGGACTTAATATTTGTTTACATTTATCTTTAAATAAAAGACGAAAACGTGAAATGATGGGGAGCAAATTGATTGAATCACTTTTTAATGAAAAATCAAAGAAAGTGAAATCTGTTTAGATTGAAAAACAATTCATTATGCTTATTTTCATTTTTAGAACTTGTTAATTCACTATAATTAGTATTATTGTTTAACTGTTTCATTTTAAAGTTCAATTTCGAATATTTATAAAAATAATCAAATCAGTTGCGTTTTCTCGTGCTTACCACAGTTATTTAAAATATTGAACTTTGAAAAAATTAATAGTAAGTGTGTATGTTAAATAAGATGTTTGAAAGAAATATAAGATGTGACATGACAGACGAGAATTTAATTTCGAAAGTATTTAAAAAAATGTTTACTGTTCTAATTATTAATTATAATTTTAGTTTATATATAGTTATGATAATATTTGTATGGTAAGGGGTATTGAAAATGTACGTAAACGAAGAGAGCGCAGAAGAAGCGAGACTGTTGCAATTTTGTTCAGGAATTACACACCAAAGAGGAGATGGGATGAAAAAAATGTACGTACGAAAGTAAAAATTCAAATTGTATTATTTAAAATGTCCGCATTAAATAACCGTGTAGTCGATCAGTAGTTTAGCGATTGCAAGCGCCCTAGACCCCCCAAAAGGTATTAGAAACCATTATTTTTTATGTATTTATAATCCCCTGCCCACCTTCCCCTTTCCCACAGTTGTATTGTTGTTACTTTACGGCATTACTTTCTATGGAATTTTGTTCATTTTCGATCATAAACTGGAGTTTGTATAAAAAATCATTCAATTTGCGAACATTGTCATGGTGAAATTTGTGTTCCACACGTAAAAGTACCTACGAAAATGCATCTGATAACTCATTTAGTTAATATAAAGTTTCACCTTCAAGGTTGATTTTACTGCTTAAAAGTCGCTCAAATTACACAACTCAACTTATTCGGGACACAAATATATGACACAGTGCGAGTCTGTGCGTGTCATTTTCGCTATCTATATGATTCAAATAAGGTCCGAAGTCAAAACTCGCTGAACAGCAAAAATAGTTCCCTTATAAGTTTTAGTTAAACATAATACCCGTGTATGTTTGGTCTTCCTTTGGAACTTACCTGGAGCACGGAAAATGGTAAATAATTTGAATAGTGACTAGAAGATGACAGAGAGCACAATTCTATGGACTGTTACAAGGTAAGAACTTCAATGTCTAAATTATTTTGGACATCATTTTCGATAACCCATGATTGCATTCTGTCAAAGCTTACGAAACATAGTTGTGTGCCTAAAACAGCAAGTAAACTAAAAGTAAAATAATAAAATGTTAGTGATGATGTTCAAATTAAAGCGAAATTGAACTTCGGGAGTTCTATTCAGTACACTTACATGAAAATAAACAATACGTTAAAACATATTTCCGTTACTATTAACGCATTAAGGCAGGCAATGATACGCATAGCTTTTACTATTCCCTATATCCGGTGCAAAATTACGTATGAAACGCATATTTTTTTGAAAGCAAGACCTGCAAGACTCTTGCATTGCATGCAAGACCAAGACCAAGACCAGGGATACCGATGCAAGACCGCTACGGTCTTGGTCTTGGTCTTGGTCTTGGTCTTGCTTTTGCTCATCACTAATCACGGGCGGATGTACGAGGGGGCGGGCATGTGGGGAGCATTGCCCCACCCAGTCATTTCAGAATGACTTTAAATGCTTCATTCTAAACGATAGCATTTAAAGTAAATGTACCCCAAGGGTCTCTCTCCTAAATCCGTCCATGCTCCTCATTTTGTCCGAGTACCTAAATTTTAAGATTTCAAGATGGCTTTGCTCAGCAAGTTGCATAAGATCAAATGAATTACCACGATATTAAACCTAAATACTTGATATAAATTTAAAGTGAGTAAATTTTGCAATCCAATTTTAACAAATTCACAAACGAGCAACAAAACCTGGTGTAAAACTATATCGATCAAATGAAAAATCTTAAATAAAAATAAATAAATGACTGGGACGCATGTAAAAGCATTTCTCCAATTGACGAAATCGCCTCTGTAATGCATCCAGTTAGGACTGTGCGATTTCAAAATTTCGATATAAAACTTCGATATCAGTGTCAAACTGATAATCGAATGATACATCGAAAATCGAACATGTAACACCGAAAAATCGTTGGTAATCGAAATATCATTCATAACGAAAAATCGAAATGTCATTGATATCGAAAAATTGAAATATCGAAATATTATTGAATATCAAAAACCGTTCATATTGGAGAATAGCTACCAAACGGCCGTAGTTCAGTTGGTTGAGTGTTGGCTTAGCTATCGGAAGGTCCTGGGATGATCGCAGAGACTAAGGTTTTTCCTGGAATTTTCCTCACTCACACCAAGCAAATGCCGGGAAGGTACCTACTAAGTAGACCCTGGCCGACTATTCCAAGATCATCTCCCCGTCCCACCCCGGTCTGCGATAACTGAAGGCTATAAATTAACTCAAATTAGTAGTGTATTTTGAAATCGAACATAGTTTATACCGGAAAATTACTTCGAATCTCATTTTCTATGTTTCTTGAAACCTTACAAGAATCAAGATTGAAATACCTTTCACGGGACAGGGAAGAAGAAAGTAATGTAATTATTTAAAAAAAATGAAAACGATGACCTAGATGAGAACCGAACCAAGGTTCTTTGGCACAAAAATCCAATATTGTAGTCATCAGACTGCTTGGTTCTCCCTAAGCGGGCGTTATTATACCTTTTCTTTTTTTAAAAAAATTATGAAATTTGTTCTCTGTTAAATTTAACAAGTAACACTATTTCAAGTAGACACTCAGATCCAGAAGAGATATTTAAAATCAGCACAAAAAACTGAGTTTGTGTGTAAAATATTAGGTGCCATTGGCCAGTGGTTGATGAGAAATTGCTGATACAATAGTCAGATTCTTCTCTGTGGATAGTGATATAAAAGTGTTGAAATACCATTATATTTTAAATTGCTGAAAGAAATGGAAAGCAAATACACAGTAATGGGTACTGGGTGAAAAGTGCTTCCTTGTGGAGGGTAATCTTCATGACCACCATCTTGAAATCCGCCATATTGAATCTTGAATAATTTTCTTAAATGGGAAGTGGGTCGTGTAATATGTCATTCTGGGCTAGAATTTTACAAGAAATGCTTTTCTGAAATCAGTTTTGCCGTAAATGTAATATCGTGAGAGTATGTGACGCGAGTATGGGGTCGATACAATAGTCTAGAAACACAAATTTCTTCTCGAAATAACGACGAAAGTGAAATCTAAATGCATACAAGTTGTTCCAGAGTATAGTGCCCTATCGATATGGATTTATACGCATTTAGGTTTCATTTCCGTCGTTATTTCAAGGGAAAATAGTTGTTTCCAGCCTATTGAATCATTACCACATGCCAGTGTCGCATACCCTTATTATATCTCACAATATTACACTTACCGCAAAACTGACTTCAGAAACGCATTCCTCGTAAAATTCTAATCCAGAATGACATATTACACGACCCACTTCCCATTTAAGAAAATTATTCGAGATTCAATATGGCGGATTTCAAGATGGCTGACATGAAGGATATACCCTCCATAAGGAAGAGCCTTCCACCCAGTGCCCATTACTGCGTATTTGCTTTCCTTTCTTTCAGCAATTAAAAAAATATAATGATATGTCAACACTTTTATATCACTGTCCACAGAGAAGAATCTGACTATTGTATCAACAATTTCTCTTCAAGCACTGGCCAATGGCACCTAATATTTTACATACAAACTCAGTTTTTTATGCTGATTTTAAATATGTATATCTCTTCTAGATCTGAGTGGCCACTTGAAATAGCGTTACTTGTAAGTTAAAAATCACATACACACAAACATCCATGTTCGAGGCGGGATTCGAACCCACGATGTTGTAGTCGAAAGACAAGCGCCTTAAACCGCTCGACTATCCTGATCGAAGCCATAGAACTATTCGACCTATTTTGCTTTCCAATCGCTATTTATAGTTAGTTCATTAGATTCACAAGAGATGGCTGTAGTAAAAAAGGGTGGGAGCTTCCGGAAATGAGCTTACGACGAAACATTCCTGGCACGTGATGAGACTACGGAACACTAAGACGAGGACGTCAGTGGAACGAAATAAAATTCAATTAGATTTCGTGTTTAACAAGCTTTCTCGCATATCTGATTGTTTCCACAAACTTCAATTATTGTAGTTATAACAACCAGTAATTCTAAAAAGTTTGTTTCATGCTTGATTATTAAGTTCAACACAATATCAAGTTTAAAAAGAACAAAACAAGTTAGTTATAAGCTTGTTACAAGTTGACATGCTATGAGGAATGCAACATGTAATCAAATCTTCGTCACATATGAACGTATCAATAGGCAATTTTTCTTCCACTTCGTTGATTGTTGTAATGCTGAGTTGGAATTTTCAAATGACTTTACAGTAGCCAGTGAATGTCATGCAACAATTGAACAATATATTGTTATTTGGGGCTTAGAGAGAGTTAGTAAAAAAAAATAAGACTTTTAATTAATTTTCGTAAAATTTCAACCTATGCCGTCAGGCCCTTTACATCAGTGTTGCGTAAGTTATTTGTGGACTTCAGTGGTGTTTGGTTTATTCTCGTATTGTAGGAACACTTTTAGAACTTAAAATTGAAGCGGTTAGAGGATAAAGGTGTCATGTTACATTTTTCGAAAAAAAAAAAAATAGTTCTGGTGGTGGATGAAAGTGTTATGTGTTATTCTTGCTCTACAGCACCCCTTTTAAGTTATTCCTCCTCTAAATAAAAAGATTCAGAAAAGATGAGAGGGATATGTTACACAGACAAAAAGAGTTTGTTTGTAAAAGAAGACGGATGGAAAAAAATTTAACATGACACCTTTATCCTCTAACCGCTTCAATTTCCAACATCATAACTGCAAAGAAATACAATATTACTGTACTATAAGGCCTACTGTACGTTTATTAACAATAATCAATATTGCATTAAAGTGTTTCCTCGTATGCTATGCCATGCCATAACCAGGGTAACAAATACGTTCTAAAACTCAGAATTGGCTTTCTTTACTATGATTCTTGTTTGTTCCATTAAACAAATCAAATTGGCTCCAAGCTCATTTATTTCTGTGTTACTCATTCATTTGTGTCAAGCACATGAAATATTCAGTAAACAAGGATTTTAATTACGATAAAATAAATAGTCCAGAATTATTAGCTGATGTTATAAATTTTGTAATTGACAAGCAGTAATATTCCATTTTGTAGTTTTAATATAACTGTTAATGTTTAAAACTGGGCTTTTATACGTATAATTTTAACGAAACAAGTCGGTGAAGAAGTGTGTGACGCCGTATAGTAAGGCAGCATATCAGAATCCAAAATACTGGAAGCTCAGTTCTATTTCTGCTCGGGACTGTTCGCTAGTAAGTTATTAATTCTATTATACGTCATTATAGGAGTCGTCGTAGCGTGTATGGCTTCGAATTGGGCGGCCTGGGTTCATATCCCGTCCAGGACACTAAAAACTTGTGTGGAGTAGTGTGTTGGAGCCGAGACATGGACTCTATGAGCGAAACTAAAAAAAGAAAACTAAAAACCTTCAAAACATGGACCTGTAGAAGAATGGATGAGAAAGTCAGCTGGTGTGTGTGATCAGGAAGTACTGAATTCTAGGCGAAAGACGAAAAATGGAGACAATAAATAGAAGGAAAAAGAATCTGGTTAGGACATTGTCTGCTACGAGACCTTATACTGAGTGATTCCATTGAAGGAATAGTTAAAGGGAAAGAAAGGAAAAAAGAAGATGGATCGAACTCATTAACAGTATTTAGGAAGATCAATTGTAAGCTGATACAGAAAGGAAAAGCGCAAGATCGGAATCCGTGGAGAGGGCTAAAAGTGCCTTAAAAGGATCTGCCGGTTCTGGTAGAACACTAAGGATTATGATGATGATGATGACACACCAGCAAGAAAAAACAGCGTGTAATAATTGTAGTTATTTCTTTACGGTACTTACAAATGATTCAAACGTTCATCAATTGATTCACGATCAGACAAGTTCATCATATTCCTGGAAGCTTTTCACGAAAAAAACAAAAACAAATGAAACTAGCTTCTTACCAGAAAAAAAGCGAAAACTAGTTGTTCCTAAAGCACAGAAGTCATCAATGAAAACGGTTTTAATATCACTTCAATTGTTTGGTAAACTAAAAAGGCAAGAAGATGTACGGGGGGGGGGGGGGGAAGTCACGAAAGCGAACATATAATTAAGTGAAAGAAGAAAGAAAGAAAGAAAAAAAATAAGTTTGGTTCTTCTTTTAGCTTCTTTCTTGAACCTTGAGGACTTAACGATGCCACCAATAGGGAGTCATTCATCACGAAAAGAAAGGATGAAAAAATATACTGTCACACACAAACTAATGGAACGAAAAAATAAATATATCTCCTAGAATGGTGGCCGGAAATTAGTATCTTGTAAGAGTGAAATAAGGGCTATTAGATACTTTCTTAAAAAGGAAACACTTACAGCATGAAACGTGATCCAAAGGTCTTAAATATTCTCTCTTTAGGAGAGACATTTCTTCACCTTTAGTACTGTGTATCATGCTCTTTCAAAGCTTATTATGGTAGTTAATAAAAACAGTTGAGACCATCGTTTAAATAAAACCCACTCTACAAGTTAAACTACCCATTTTCTCATTCAATTAGAGTTATATTTCCTATTAACTGGTCCCAACCAGCTGTAAATTAACTCCGTCAGTATATAAGAGATGACGTCCTTCATCGAGTACTCTTCTGAGGAAAAGATGGGAAAGGTAGCGTCCAAAACCTTAATTAAAGTAACATTCCGGTATTCACCTGGTAGGATTTACGAAAATATTTGAAAACTTCAGTCAGGTTGGCTGGAGTTATGTCATAAGAGCAAAGAGAAAGATAATCCAAGTTCTAAAAAGGTCAGTAATCCGTGACCATATCAGCATTATTATTGTCCCTATATCGTGTGCTCCACCTATAACCTAGCAAACCAATCAAAAAGTTCTGTTTTTAATTTTCTTATGGACTTTTCGAGGCATCTGAGGCTCAGGATGCGATAGAGTAGAGGCAAGTCTGTTGGAAGGTAGTCGGTAAGCACCTAGTTTGTAGGTACCACCCCGGTATGACTGAGGGAGAAACCCTTCAAACCCCTCAGTTAGGTTGTGCAGCCGTTGGAATGGTTCCCACTTCCCAGAATCTTCGTTGCTAAGCTAACGATCTACCGTATCAACAAAACGTCGGCGGATTTTGTTTGTCATAATTTTCAAAATGAGAATTGTGCATAACCACATAAGGACAACTTTATTAATTGTGTGTAAATAGCGTACAATAGAAGGACAAGTTTCTATTAAGGATAATTTGGATAAAGGACAAAAGGAAGTCTGATGTCCAGGCTTTTCTGATGTTAGGTTTGTCGCGGTATGATTTATTGATTCAGGTAAAGGTGGATTATTGTCAGTTGGGAGTCTCTACTGATTTGTGTAATCAAGTCTTTGTGTTCTAAGCTACTAGTCGATGTTATAAAATGTCTGTTGATATGTGTTATTGAAAACTGATTTCTGTTCTTTGTATTTACGGAGAATTGAGTCTGAATAAAACAACAGTTTTTGCACACTTGGAAATTGTTTGTCACCTCTAGATAAAGTCGGGAGGAATATTACTAGATGTGGGCTATCTATAATTTTGGATGCAACGCGAAAGTTACTTTAGAGTAAGCTAGAGGTATATAACACAGAAAGGCTTCAAATTCAGCAGGCTTACTTTGATATATTTGTTCCACAGCAAAGTAATTTTACCGAGCGGTCGTAGGTGAGTTGGAAGGGCGCTGGAGTCGCATTCGGAAGGGCCGTGGATGGAATCCCGCGACCGGCCATCCTGACTGAGGTTTTCTAGAGTTTTTCTCAGTACCACCAGGCGAATGCTGGGATGGTACCTTAACTCAAGGCCCTGACCGCTAACTTCCCCATTGCTGTCCCATGCCTTAGGCCACAGCTGCCTGTTAGGCTTAAATAAATTCAAATTCAAATTTCTAAGCAATTATACTTTCTATCACTCTTCTGCCAGAACTAGCTTCAGCCATGACTAGTCTCATTATCGTCAGTTTCTGGGTTTGTGGATATGAGTGCTTCTTAGACGAAAACAACAAGACTAAGTTTTAGTTAAACACAATATCCGTCTATGTTTGGTCTTCTTTTGGAACTTATCTGGAGCACGGAGAATGGACGAATGGTAAATAATTGGAACCGTGTCTAGAAGATGGCAGAGAGCACAATTTTATGAAGTGTTACAAGTTAAGAACTTCAATGTCTAAGTTATTTTGGCCATCATTTTCGACAACCCATGATTGCATTCTGTCAAATCTTACGAAACATAGTTGTGTGCCTAAAATAAAATGTTAGTGAAGTTGTTCAAATTAAGGCGAAATTGAACTTCGGTAGTTCTATTCTGTACATTTATATGAAGATAAACATTACAATAAAACATATTTCCAATACTATTGACGCATTAAGGCAGGCAATGATACGCGTAGCTTTTACTATTTCCTATATCCGGTGTAAAATTTACGTATGAAACGCATAAACTTCTTAAAAGCAAGACTTGCAAGACGCTTGCAAGCAAGACCAAGACCTAGACTGGGCGAGCAAGACCAAGACCAGAGAAACCAATGCAAGACCAAGACCAAGACCAAGACTGGGTGTGCAAGACCAAGACCAAGACTGGGTGTGCAAAGACCAAGACCAAGACTGGGTGTGCAAGACCAAGACCAAGACCAATACGGTCTTGGTCTTGCTTTTGCTCATCACTAATTGCGTAGAGCGCCAAGGCGTACCAGACGGCTTTTAGTTCGGCCTCCGCCTGAGATCTTAAATGCCATAAATAAAATAAAATAAAATTCAAACAGCTTTTCGTTGGGTAGTACATAGTCAGCGCATCGGCTCTCGTCGCAGTTGTACTTTGGCTCTCATGACCCCAATTTGCTACTTCTTGTATTTAAAGTGTCTCCGCAATATTTATCACGATACTGGATAAGTATCAAAATTCTGCGAATCGAACCCGGAACCGTTCTTACAAAGGGCGAGAGCGTTAACCATATGGATATCCGGGAGCCAACCCAGAAACAAAGTTAAAATCCACAAACACCCATGCCTCTAGCGGGACTCGAAGCTGTGACCTTCGAGTCGTTGCCCTTACGCCTTAGACCGCACGGCTACCCGGTCGGCACCTGCATGCACGTGACTATTAAAATATTAAATTTAATGAAATATTAAAATTGTAAGAAATCCCGATTCCCTGATGAAATGTTAACTACCACAGCGAGAAATCTCTCTTATCTATACTCTTTGAATTTCAAATATTGTCAGTTCCAATACAAATATGAGAAAGCGAACGCACGGCTGCGGTGCTACACATTTCATCTGAGAGTAAAGTTTAAAAAAAATGGAAAAACTATGTAGTCAATGTCATACTATCTTGACTAAGGAAATTGTTTGAGATGTCTCTCTTTTATCTTTAGCAACAACGTAGTACGTTCAGGCGGAAAGAAGAAGCTATTTTAACTATTGTCTGTCTGTATGTATGTTTGTGCTAGTATGTACGTCACGAGTTCGAGTACTGAAGTGTGGCAGAAGTGAGTGAGTGTTTGAATGATACCTTATTTAACTGGGATCTAAGTGGGGAAACATATGACTTTGTCTACAGCCACTTGTGGTATGTCTGTAACTGTATATGTGAGCATATGTCTAAACATCACGAGCTTAAACTACAAGTCCAGCAGCTTTAACACTTCCGAAGATTTATTTATTTCTGATATCTCCATTTACAACTCCGAGACTTTTACATTGGAGTTTAGCAACAACAACAAGCATGAACAATAGCAAAGGGAATTGGACGGAAACGGACATTGCCTTAAGAAGAGGGGAGACAGTTTCGAGTTTCGTTTTTGCCATCAGCCGACATCCAGATGGCTCTATTACAAAGTCGGAATCTTGCTTGCGTAAGGTTTTCATGGCTTGGTTCCTTGTCATCTTCCAAGAAGAGTCCACAAGAATCATTTCAGCGTTGTCAGGTCTACAGAGTTTTCAATGGAATACGGAAAATCAGATTTTTTGTATGATCTACAGATTTTTCAATATTGTATCCACAACTGAATTTAAGCTTGAAAATCATCCGTTCCACTAAGAAAACATTTAACTTTATCAGGATCAGGAACCACCAGTTCTTTTTTTTCTTCTAATTCAATAATTCTGTCTGTATACCCGTCGCCTGGAGAGAGAGAGGTTGCGTGCATTTTCCTTTTCTTCCACCCCTCCCTTCGTCCACTCTTGTCTACTTTTCCAGTGTGGTTGTAAAGTGACCGCTCCCTACCTTTGGGGAGTTGTGACAAAGTCATTGGAAACTGAAAATCTGGGAAGAGCACAGAATGACTAACAGGAGAGGAACAAAAAGATGTAAGCTCACATAAGGTCATGCACACTATAAATAGCCGTCAAACATCAATTATGAA